>APFE030665555.1:51079-112794 GCA_000404065.3 Pinus taeda
TAATAACCATAATAAAATAAGGAAATTATCAAAAAATCTAGCATGCCGACACTTGGAGGGTGGGCATGTGGCATGCAGACACATGGAGGGTGTGCATGTGGTTTCCCATCCAATGTTTTTTCTATTTAAGGAATGATGAGGAGGATGGAAGGGGTTCGATCATTTTTAGGTTCCATCTTCATTCTCTTGGGAGAATGCTAAGACTTAGGAATACTGGCAGTAGTCGTTGATTGAGGACTCGAGGGTGTCCAGTTGTTACAGAATCCTGCACAATTGAGCCTACGGTTGGGAGGAGAGTCGTCCCCAAATCTTGTGGATTGTTTTTTTTTCTTTTTACATTAGCTTTAGTTTTACTTGTGCTGTTACAGTGTATACAAAGGAAAAGCCTATTCTTCAGATCTGATTAACCTATCTGATCAGTTCTGTTGTTTTACTATTGTCTGACAATGAAGTCTTCTTAGATATAAACGTAAAACTGAATGCATAAGGAGCTCGATATCTGATTGATTGATTATCTAAAATAGAAGGGTGATCTCTGCTACTTCCTGTGTAAAGCTATGTATATTGATAGTAGATGTTCAGTATATTGCTGGTTGGTATAGACTTGATTCATAACTTTTATGTTTCAATAGTTTTGAAGGTATACGCAGGTTTGATTAAAGGAAGTATCATATACACATAGTTTGGTTCTATTAAAGTAGCATATACATTATGATGCATCATTTTTTGAGGTTGCAGTTGGTTCTAAATAATGATGGAGGTTTCTGGGTTCAACATTTCTATGGACAGTGATATGACAATTTAGATAAATTGATTATTGGTTGATGCATTTTGAAAGTTTTGATGGGTCCAGTATGAAAATTTGATGAAACAAGGCCTTCAAGTATATTTTTGTGTGCCAGGAGCATTTAGTCTGAAACTTTATGAAATGTGGTCCCTGGAAGAAGAGAGAAGGTTGTATCCTTCTATAGGTTGTCGCCTGTGTACTAGTAAACACATTGGATAGTACAATAGCTAGGGGGTTGCAGCTCCTCCAAGTAGAAGCTGGAGAATGACAGAAGGTTGTAGCCTTCTACAGGTGGGTGCCTACGTACCGGTATGAGTCTGCACCAGTACAAGATTGTAAACATATTTTCTTATTATTAAAAGAAGACAGAGACGACAATGGGTGGTTTTTCTCCCGCATTAGGTTTCCACCTTAAATCTTGGTGTTCGTGTGTGTTTCTTATGTGTGATTGTCTATTATGGTTTTGCTGCACTAATTAACAAGTTACTGCTGCACTAATTAAAGATCAACACATGATAAAATGATTAAATAATAAGTTCTCTGGGTATATGCTGGTTTCTCTAATAACAGTAGCATGTACACGGTAGTTCACTTCACAGAAGTAGTGTATATAAATCTGTTTGGGAAATGAAAAATTATTGAACTAATAATACTGATTCACCCCCCCTTCTCGGTATTATTTCCAACAATTGGTATCAGAGTAATTCCTTCAGAAGAATCTTGATCACTTGAAGGAAGATCTTTCAAGATAAATAATCATGAAGGCATGGGATCTATCAGACCACCAATTTTCAATGGGAGCAACTTGGTATATTGGAAAATAAGAACCAAAGCCTATCTTCAATCTCTTGGAGTCGATGTTTGGGAAATTGTGGAAGGAGGATATCGATTTCCAGTAGCAATACCTACAAACTCTGCAGGTAAGAAGTTATACGAAACTAATGCCAAAGTTGTCAATACGTTATTGGGAAGCTTGTAAGAATCAAAATTTGTCAAATTCATGCAACTTAAGGTAGCCAAAGAGATATGGGACAAAATAATTTAGAGATATGAAGGAGACTCTCAGGTAGAACGTACTAAGCTTCAACCTCTCAGAATTGAGTATGAAACTATTAAGATGCATAGTGATGAGAGTGTCACTAGTTACTTTTTATGTATAGATGATATTGTTAACTGTATGAACAATCTGGGTGAAGAGACATAGGAATCTACTTTAGTTGAGAAAAATTTAAGATAGTTGTCTTCTAAATTTGAGTCAAACGTGTTTGCCATAAAAGAAAAACAAGATCTTAAAACTATTACTGTGACTCAACTCAATGTAATCCTAACTACCTTTGAAATGCAGAAAGGAGGTCCATCAGATATGAGAGAAGCTGCTCTTAAAGCTTCAGCAAAGGGAAAAGAAAAGGAAGAGAACAATGAACCACAATACATTTCAGAAGAAGACAATGAGACAAATTTTGTCAAAAAGCTTCAAGAGGAAGACTTTCTTGAAGAAATCACAAAACTCAAAATCTGCTTAGAAGAAAAGAATATGATCATAGATACGTTGACACACCAACTTACTAAAACAGAAAAACACAATGAAAATCTAGAATGTGAAATCATGGGTCTAAGCAAAGAACTTGAGAAGAAAAAATCTCTTAACCTTAAATTTGCTAAAGGATCTGAAACTTTGAATGAAATCATCAAAGTTCAGCATTCTCCTTTGATAAAGACAGGTCTTGGATATACTGAAGAATCATCTCAATCACAAAAGTCATCAGCCTCCACCAGAAGCTATCTTGATGCAGCAAAGACCAGTGAACAAGATGTTATTCATCATAAAATGCCTAAAATTACTCATCAAGTAAATCATACTCAATTTACTCCAAGGATGAATATCAATAGAAGCTTCAACCAACAGGTAAACAATGTTAAAAGATTCTATGATCGCAAAAATTTCTTCAATGGGAAATGTTTTTCATGTCATAACATTGGGCATAAGGTTGCTCAATGTGTTTCTTACAAAACCATCATGACTAAAGAAGCATGAAATCAAAGGAGTGTAACAGGAATAAAGAAAATTTCCTATAATAACTTTTATCCTCTTGAAAATGAAACAGGATGTTCGATTTGTAACAACTTTGGTCATGAAGAAAATGAAAGCAGGAGAAAATTTTGACCAACACTTGAAAAGGAGCAAACATCATTAAATCCAAATATATGGAGAAAGATGGAATCTCAATCAGAAAGATGTGGCATATCTCTATATGCAATAGGATAATAAAATCAGTGGTACATTGACAATGGACGCACCAAACACATGATAGGTGATAAAGAGAAACTTCATTCATGTAATGCTTTAGAAAAGGAAAAGAATGTCTCATTTGGAAATGACACTCCATCGGTCATTAAAGGTAAAGGTTATGTTTTGTTTAAAGAAAAGATTAAAGTTGGAAATGTCATGTATGTAGATGGTTTAAATCATAACCTATTGAGTGTTAGTCAAATGTGTGATCAAGAAAATGAAGTTGTGTTACAATCAAACGAATGTGTGGTTCGTGAGCTTGATATAGGAAATACCGTTATCAAAGGTACAAGAACTCCAAATAGTTTATACATACTCAAAGGAGGACAACAAAAATTCTATCTAAGCAAAACAGATGAAAGCTCGCTATGGCACAGAAGATTAGGACATCTAATCTTTTCTCAGATAAGAAAAGCATGCACCAGAAAACACCATATGCAAACCATGTCAAGTTGGTAAGAAAACCAAAGTTCACTTCAGTGAAAATGAAGGATCAACAAGCAAGCCTCTTGAACTCATCCATACTGTGGTACAACAAGGAAAAAGTCACCTCGTGGAGAAGAATACTTTATTCTATCTATTGATTATTTTTCAAGGATGTGTTGAATAGGTCTACTAAAGCATAAATTTCAAGCATTTGAATTTTAAAGCCTTCAAAGATTTAGTTGAAAATGAATCAAATCAAAAAAACAAATGTCTTAGATCTAATCAAGGAGGAGAATTCATATCAGATGAATTCTTTGACTTTTGTGAACAACATGGAATAAAAGGGCAATTCTCTGTCACAAGAACTCTTAAGAAAAATGATGTACTAGAAAGAATGAACATGACTTTTCAACAAATGGATCAAGCTATGCTTGATGAATCTAAAACTCGTACAACCTTCTGGGGTGAAGTTGTATTTACTTCCATGACTATTCTTAACAAAGCGAATGTTCGGGTAAATAGCAATCAAACTCCATCTGAACTTTGGTATCGTAAGCCTCTTTTCGTAAAACACTTTAAAGTTTTTGGAAGAAAATGTTTCATCAAAAGGACTGATGAAAAACAAGGAAAGTTTGAACCTAGAGAAGATGAAGGAATTCTTCCTAGTTATTCATCCTGAAGTAAAGGATACAAATGTTATAATAAAATACTTCAGAAAATTGTTGAAAGCATTGATGTTGTAATTGATGAAGCATGCATAAATCTGGAACAAATGAAATAAACATAGGAATATGACAATGAGAATGATGGGGAATGCTTTCTCGCATCAAATCGAAATTATATAGAAGAAGAAACCAATGAAGGACTAGAAGAAGCTACAACAGACAAGGAAAAGACTCCATCCACGTATGTTCAAAAGAATAATCTAGAATATCAAATTATAGGAGAAAAAGGTTTTGGAGTACAAACAAGAAGAACTCTTATAGGGACCTCAATTTATCTAGCATTACTATCCTCCACAAAAGCTCAGAATGTAAATGAAGCCTGTAAAGATGAATGTTGGGTCAAGGCCATGGATGAAGACCTTGACCAAATTGAAAAGAATGATATTTGGGAGTTAGTTTCTAGACCTCTGATAAAAATGTTATAGGAACAAAATGGATATTCAAGAATAAGCTAAATGAAAATGGAGAAGTTATTAGAAACAAAGCAAGACTTGTGTGCAAAGGGTATGCTCAACAAGAAGGTATAGATTTTGAAGAAACTTTTGCACTTGTTGCCATACTTGAAGCCATAAGGATGTTTCTTTCTCTTTCTAGTTTTCGAAAATTAAAAATATCAAATAGATGTAAAATCAGCCTTTCTTAATGGAGATCTAGAAGAATATGTTTATATTGAACAACCAGAAGGATTCATTCTTGGAAATTATGAAAAACTCATATGCAGGCTCAAAAAGGCTCTCTATGGTCTAAGACAGACTCTAAGGGCTTGGTATTACTACCTTGACAAATATCTACAACAACATGGTTTCATAAAAGTTCTGCAGATAGAAATTTATACACAGAGATTGAAAATGATAAACTACTAATTATTGTTGTTTATGTTGATGATATCACTTTTCGTAGCAATGAAGAATCCATGAGTCATAATTTTGCTTTAATAATGCAGCAAGAATGTGAAATGTCCTTACTTGGTGAAATTATTTATTTTCTTTTTCTACAAGTACATCAAACAAAAGATGGTATCTTTCTCTCACAAATCAATATCTCAAGCAGATCTTGAAGAAGTATGGAAAGGAAGATTCTAAACCAGTATGTACTCCAATGGAAACAAGATGCAGACTCAGTTCTAACGATGAATCACTAGCACTAAACCAGCCAACTTACATATCTATGATTGGATGTCTGCTTTATCTAATATGTACCACTTGATATCATGCATGCAATAAGAATTGTTGTAAGGTTCCAAGAAAATCCAAAGGAATCACATCTCAAGGCAGTCAAAAGAATTTTAAAATATCTTCAAGGAACTCAGGACTTTAGACTATGGTATCCAAAAGATACAGACCTTACTCTTCATGCACATATAGATGTATATTGGGCAGGAAATGTTGATGATCGAAATAGCACTAGTAGAGGTGCATTGTATGTGGTTTCTTGGTTAGTGTCATGTTTCAGCAAGAAAAATTTTTTGATTGCCTTACCTATAGCTGAATAAGAATATGTGGTTGTTGCATCTCGCTACCGACAACTACTTTGGATTATGCAAACATTGCAAGACATTTAGATCACATGTACTCCACCCATCTCCATTCTATGTGATAATAAAAGTTCCATCAGTATTTTGAAAAATCATGTCATGCACTCCAAGACCAAGCACATTCCCATCAAGTACCATTTTCTATGTGAAAAGGTGCTTCAAAAAAAGGTTAAATTGGAGTATGTTCCCTCCAAACAATAGGTTGTTGGTATATTCACTAAACTGCTTCTGAGAGAAGCATTTGAATATCAAAGATAAAATCTGGGAGTAGTTGCTGCATCATCCTACCATTAAATCCAGTTTTCAGAGGAAGGTTATTATACGCGAGTTTCATGAAGTATAGTCACATATACACATGGGTTTCTATGTCTGAAGGAGCGTATATGTTTTCTGTCAGAAAACTAGTGAGTAAGACTCTGATATGGATGCTCTATCTCATATTGATGATTAGAGTCTGATGATATGCTTTGTTCATTGATTTTTATCTCACTAACAAAGAAGCCTTGATGAATGACTTGTTGAAAATGCATAGGTACCACAAGTTCAGGGGGAGCATTAGCATTCTACATTGTTGGCATCATGGTTGCTGAGTTGAACTATGGTTTTAGATATTTATATCATTTGTTGCATAAGTCATGTAAATATCTAGCGTGTGATATGTCTTATTTTGTCATGGTTTATATTTGAATGAGTCCTATTGGACATATGATGTAATTTTTATCCCCACTTTGCATGGGATGGATGATGTCATAATTGTTGTATTTTTTTCATGTATAGACAATTGGTATATCCCCACTTGGTTGGGTGGATGAGTCAAATATGGTGTATCCCCACTTGGTCGGGTGATTGATGTATGTATGAGTCATTGGTCATAGGGAGGTCATACTCACTTAGTTCAGTTATAGAGTCATGTTATTCTTTTAAAACATATCTCGAAACTCAAAATGTACTCAAGGGGAGAATGGATAACATAATGTATATCAAAGGGGGAGAATAGCTTGGTCTACCATTTGCCCTTCATGTCAAAGGGGGAGAGTATTTTGGTGTTCGTGTTACATTTTATCTCCAACAATTTCTATAGCTTCTAGTAATCGACACCAACATGGTTTCCATCAAGTCCAAAGGGGGGTATTTTTGGCCTTATGATACAAGTGTTGTCCTTGATGGAAACTCACTCACAGGTCAGTTCAATTTTGATGAAAGGGAACCCACATTTTAACAGGTCCATTCAGATGTAATAGGGCATTGGTATAGAAGAACAGGAAGATGAAACTAAAGTCTACTAATCAGAATGAAGAAGTTCAAGGTAAAGGATGGTGAAAAGCAGTTTAAGATGTATACAAAAGTCCTCTTAGTCAAAATAGTGTATACACGCCGGTTTACAAAACAAAAAGAGAGTATACATATATACGCTCTCTCACAAGAAGAAAAGTGTGTATATGTTGGAAAATCAAGGAAATTCAAGAGGAGACAATACCAGGGGTCAATACCATTGTATTAGCCCACAATATTGAGCGGAGTAATGACTATTTGATCTTGTCCAATAATACCACAGGTCCTAAGTGGTTTTGGTCTGAGGTATTGAGAATGGCCTAAAACTATATAACAAGGAGAAGATCATAAGGCCAGTCTGCGCAAGTGAAAGGGTTTCTAAGGAATACCTCTATCTAAAGTATATTTATGTTGTAGGGGCTATGTTTGTGATTTGATCTGAAATATTTTCTTCACCTTGAATTCAATGTTGGATCAAGATCATGAGACCTGAAATGACTTATAATTGAATGATCTGATATTCGTTGGGCTAGATCTGATTATGTACACTTGTTTTATTATTTGAATGTCATGATATGGGTTTGTCTGCAGTCCAGAATAGAAACGAAGTTATGAGTTAATATTTGTAGATCTATATGTTGGTTCATCTCGGTAAAAGCATGTGTACATGCAAGTTCTACTCTTCCAAGTAGTGTATATAAAGGAAAATCCTATTCTTCAGATCTGACTAATCTATCTGATCAGTTCTATTTTTTTACTACTGTCTTCCAAAAAAGTCTTCCTAGATCTAAATGTAAAATTGAATGCATAAGGAGTTTGATATCTAATTTATTGATAGTATAAGTGAGAAGGGTGATCTCTACTACTACCTATGTAAAGATCTGTAAATTGATAATAGATGTTAAGTATATTGCTGGTTAGTACAGACTTGATTCATAAGTTTTATGTTTGAGTAGTTTTGAAGGTATACACAGGTTTGATTAAAGGAAGTAGCCTATACATGAAGGTTGGGTTCAGTAAAGTAGCATATACATTCTGATGCATGACTTTTTGAGGTTGCAGCTAGTTCTGAATAATGATGCAGGTTTCTGGGTTCAGCACAGTGTTCTGGTGATAATGATCTCACTGTTTAGATTAATTTATTATTGGTTGATGCAATTTGAAAGTTTTGATGGGTCTAGTATGAAAATTTCATGAAATGAGGCCTTCATGTATATTGTTGTGTTCTAGGAGAATCCAGACTGAAAATTTATGAAACGTGGTCCCTGGAATAAGAGATAAGGACGTAGGCTTCTGTAGGTTGGTGCCTACGTACTAGTAAACAGATTGGCTAGTACAAGAGCTAGGGGCTTCCATCTCCCTTCCAAAAGAAGCTGGAAAATGAGAGAAGGTTGTAGCCTTCTATAGGTGGGTGCCTACGTACTGGTATGGTTTTGCACCAATACAAGATTATAAACATATTTTCTTATTATTAAAAGAAGATAGAGACAACAACAACATGTGATTTTTCTCCCACATTGGGTTTCCACCTTAAATATTGGTGTTCATGTGTGTTTCTTATGTGTGATTGTTTATTATCGTTTTACTTCACTGTTTAACAAGTTATTAATGCACTGATTAAAGATCAACACATGATAAACTGATTAAATCATAAGTTCTCTATGTATATGCTGCTTTTTCTAATAACAGTAGCGTGTACATGCTAGTTCACTTCACAGAAGTAGCATATATAAGTCTGTTTGGGAAATGAAAAATTATTGAACTGATAATATTGATTCACCCCCCCCCTCCCTAGTATTATTTCCAGCATATGTCTTCCACTATTCACAATATCAACCAAGCAAACAGTTGACCCATATGATATTATTGGTAGTATTTTAGCAATTCAAAAATAACATAGTCGATGTTTCTAAGAAGTAGTGGGAGAGGTACAAAGTGTTATTTTATGTTCCTAGACTTGTTCAGTTTGCTCAAAGTCATTGTCTTTTATTTGGAATGAATTATAATGTTAAATGGATTTTTCCCTGACTACAGTAGCGATTTCAAATGATTATTAAATCGTTTCCCTAAAAATCACTACCTGCTACTATTTTTTGTTCGAATCATGTTACGAAATATTTGTATTAAATATAAAGTTGTCATTCATATATTTTATCATTCTGATGTTTGTCCTCTTATTAACAAAAAATATGATTTCCCCCATACATACCCCATCATCTACATATTTTTCATTCTACACAACTAAATATGTAGAATAATAAAAGATAAGCATAGTTTAGCAAATAGTTTTCTTGTTGTAATGGATAGATCACTTGTCGAAGAATCCTCGCCCCCCCCAGTGCACGATGAAGGATATGGAGAATGAAAGGTGCTAAAACTAACTAATTATCATTAGTTCAAAGTGGAGAATGTATCAATGTTTCCCTTCATTTTTTTGAACATTTGTTCAGCCATAGAGCACTACTTATTCACATGCATTAAAAAGACACTCAATGTAATATTACATAATAATAATAAATATTTAATCCATAAAAATATTTGTTATTTCTAGATTACAAATTCCTCTCTCTGGTCATGTCAATTACAACACGAATTCAAGTTTTTGTTTCTAGTAATCAAAATAATTTCACATCTACAAAATAAAGTACAATGTGCACCCCATCCTCCACACATCTTTTATTCTGAATAGATTCACAACTTTATGCAACTCCTCTTTCGCATAGCTAAATCTTTACATGATCAAATCAGGAATCTCATTCATGGTTTTATGCAACTGATCTTCTACGAAGATAAATCTATAAAAGTTTTAAATAGAAGAATTAAAATTAAACCAATTTATGTATAATAGGTTCCCTATTGCATGAAAATTGCATGTCAAGTTGTGTGGGAGATAAGTATGTGGAAGGAATATACGAGGGAATATATGTGACTTCTTCCAGTAGGCTCAAACGTGCCTTCAGAGTTAGATTTACGTCGTAATGTTAAAAGCAATTTCTATTCAAACATAAATCAAATTTGGTTTGATTTTACATACTAGTGGGGACAAGTTGTCATGTTGATTCCACGTATAAGGTAGTTGAATATGTGTCTTCATAGTATTTGTTTGTGAATTTCCCTGCATAACTTACTATTATATATATTATTTATAGTTTTAAGCTAATTTCCATTACGACAGAAATAATCTAATGAGACTTCAAATTTGTCCAAAAAAACAATGGAAATTCGAGCACATTCCTCATGAAATTCAACAATAATTCTTTGTAACTGAAGGTTACAACTATCAACTTTGAAGGTTTGGGGTGTCATTAGGGCTTTTGATGATTCTCAATCCATTTTTATTATCTAAATCATTATTGAAGCACTCATACTACCATATTTTTATTGGAAAACAAAATGCCAAATTCTGGGGATTTTTGGCCGTGCGAGAAAAATTATCGCCTCTGTAGACAAGCCTTACTATTTTATATCATAATTTTATAATCCTTATGACACGTATATCAATGATATTGAAGTGGGAGAAAAGTGCAGAGTGAATGGATAGTATGGTTATGGAACTTCTGAATTTTTTTCATTACTTTCCATAAACATTAGCATTAGTATCTTTAACTACTATTTAATCAAAATGTTGTGTGTAAAATTTTTCACACAAGTAATAGTAACACTCATTGATTGTGAAGAGAATGGAGAATTTTTAGTTTAAATGGTATTTGAAAACGTTAATCATTGGAAAAGTATTTTTTTTGCAAAGTGGAAATGGGTAGCAGGTGAAGGAAAGAGGCTATTTGCAGTGATACCGTTAACTAGCTAATATCGATGATAGCTTTGACTATTCGACAACACATGATTGATATGTGAACCTATAAATGGAAAATAAAACAAGCAATAAGATTTGGAGTACGAAAGATGGGTGTGATCTAGAGGTCTTTTTAGAGAAATTGTTTCTCTCTGTGCAAATAATTTTGATTCAAGAACGAGAAAAAATAAGCTATGGGGGAAAAAGGTTCATTAGAATCCCAAGGAATTCTGATGGCTACTAAAGTTACTGGAATCAAACAAGAACTTATAATTTTTTGATGTGAATAACTTCCTAAAGCCAGAAGCATGCAGGATTGACATTGTGCGAAAATTCATTTCTCCAACTTCTATGGTTCCTTCTAATATTTCTATGCTAGATATTTCTTTGTTTAGGCAACCTTTTATGGATTTTCACTTCCTCCTTGCTCACATAATGGGCCAAGAAAGTACAAAAAAAGTTCCAATATTCTTTTTCTGTGTGCTTTGTGAGACATAAAAAAATAATCGTATTTTCGATTTGGGTTGATGTCATTTCCAATGAATCATTTGTTTAGCTAGATAAATTATCCAAAAACAAAAGATTCTTTATGATGACATAACTGATAACAAACTTCATGTCAAGAAATGTATTTGATGCTTTACCCTGTAATCCTAAATTTAATTTTGGCAAGGAACCAATGGAGTTTTGTTATCCTATATTGTGGAAGCACAGAGTTGCTTTAATTTTGTGTTTAATTTAAGATATGCTTCCAAGTCAAGTCCATTGCATGGAAAATTGAAAAGATCCTACTCGAGTATCTATAGAGGATGAGGTTTTTGTAGTAGCCCTGGTGAAAATTCCATGTAAAAATATATAAGACCACGTTGATGGGACACGTATTCCAAGCTGAACGTTGGGAAAAACATCCTAGGGGTGTTCATTTGGTTGTGTATGGCTAAGGAAATTAACAAAGGCAATGGATAAGGAATTAAAGAGGTAAAAAAGATATTTTGGCACGTTTATTTATGAAAATAATGGAAATTAGGAGAAAAGGAATGTGAAAGGTCACATGTTGCATGTGAGGAGGAGAATGAATGAAAATAATGGAAAAGGAAGAAAACAGAGGTCTCATTAATAAAAATGCTTCTGAGGATCAGTGGGAAATCTTGATCAGTTTAGTTTTGGAGCTCTCTTCTATTCTCTCTCTCTCACTCACTCTTATACAAAGAGTTTTCTTGGAGAACTTTGGCATTGGACAAAGAAAGACAAAGAAGGTAAGAGGAAGAAAATGTCAAGCAGGGAAAGGCAGGATGAAGCAACTAAAGTAGGATTCATTGCAGATATTGATTTGCATGTGTATTTTCCTTCCTAGATTTATAATGCATGGTATTGCATGTGGTTATTTCTATCATGGCATGGGTTTTTCCAAGTGTTACAATGTTCTTCAGTCTAGCCTTACCATTTCCTGATAGCCTTCATGAGATGGGTTCTCATACTTCGGCTGATGTGGGATGGCTTGATGGATTCCAAGTTAAGTGGGGTGGATATCCGAAATGACAAACACATGGCCTAGTATTCCCTAAACTAAACAGTGGATCACAATAATGCCACTGGCCTAGCAGCCCCTCAGCGAAACTGTGGGTTGCGGTAAAGCAAGGATTGTGTGTCTTGGTGGGTATAGGAATATTTTCTAGTGAATGGAGGAATATACAGTAAAGCCAAGAGGTGGACTTCTCTCTGGTGGGCCTAGTAGTCCCAAGATGGGATGTATGGTAAATCCTAAAGAGTGTGTCTCAGTGTAGGGCCTGCTAATCCCTAGATCAAACTATGGATTATGGTATAGCTTGAGAGACTAGGAGGCACTCAAATTCCTCACAGTGTAGATGGAGAACCCCAGTAGCATTTGTGCTTGTTTGGTGTTCTTGGGTGTGTTTTATGAGTCCCACAGTCATGCTTGGAATATGCCACAAGGGTGATTGGCTAAAGAGAGACTTCGCTCAGCCAATCTATGGTTGGGTGGAACGTGGTAGTCCCATCTCGTGTTGGTTTACTACCTTCATTAATGAGATATTCATTCCCTTGGTATTCATGTGTAAATGTACTTATTTATATGTGGATTTTATGAATGATATATTTATGGTATTTCTATTGATACTATGTTAGTTATATGTATGTTTTATGACAACAGTTTTGTATGGATCTCACCATTTTTTTACTTGTAAATGAATGAAAAATATATCTATGACCTTATGTATGGAATGACAATTAAAGTGATAAGGAAGCAATGGTTCATGGAAAATCTCAGATAGGTATGAGACCCTAATGCTCATATCTGTTATTTACACCAATAGGTAGCATATTTACTAAGTGTTTGAAAAAATGTATGTCATGGTTAGGATTGCTTAGGTCAAGTCCTTGATCAATTTTTATGTTATAGGCTTTGGTTTCATGTCATTTATTGTCTTGGAAAGTCTCATAAAGTTCTAGACATTGATTTGCAGACTAGCCCTAAAAAGTGGTTTAAATCACATACTTTTTGGCAAAAAACCGACTGCAAAAAGGCTGTAGTATCTCCCACGAGGTAATTGTTTGTGAAGTTGATATGGTCATGGATTGATGACTAGGCTCTAGCTAGAATGATGTGTATATGGTTTGGTACTCATGTGTTATAGTTATGCATGAATAGTAGGTCAAACATGCCTTGTGAAGTCATGGTATGAAATTTAGGTCATCATGGTGCGATTGGTACATTATGATGCTAATGTGTTGGCTTAGATAGAGCACGAGATGCAAATCCTCATAATGAGGTTGCAACATTAGACTTTGGGGTAAGAGAAAATCATCATACAGGTATTGTATGTTGGCATACATGTATGTAAGTTAAGGATTGTTAAATGCATTAGGTTTCTATACATTAGGTTTAGGTTTATATACATGTCTATTGATGTGATGGTTACATACATGATAGATTCTAGTTGATTAGTGTAGTCATATGCACATGTGTCAGATAGTCATGAATGATAGTAACTTATGGTTGTATGCATTGTTATTATTGTTTTAGATTATACAACTTGATGATTATTTTATATGTTGTTTATGAAGTATCTTATAGATTCAATTGTTTTTGTTAAATGATAGTTAGCTTGATGATTAGGGTTATAGAATTTATATCTTGATGTTATATGTATCACACTAAGTTGGATTGGCCTATGCAAATGGTTATGGTTGCGATATTAAGGTATGAGCTAACATATTTGTGATATGGTGTTGTACTAATCTAGACTGACTTTACATATGTGTGAATGATAATTGTGTATATGAGTTATAATTTAAACATGTCAGCTAGTGATTATTTTGGATATCATGATCATATTTATGTTTGGGTTAATACATTGTTAAGATATATCATGCTAATATGGATTTATTGTGCAGACAATATTTCCTCCCCTGAGATACATTAAGGTATGAGTTTTGTTACATCATATACTTGGTTCTTGATTGTTTTATTATCTATTCTATTGGTTATTTGAGTGTTTGGTGTCTATTATGTCATCTAGTTGATTTATTTAACATGGTATGGTTGCAAGTTGGTTGAATGTTCTATGAATTGCATAATATGAGTATGTATTCAAATGATTTTTTTTTGAGATGATTGTACTAATACATGTTTTGAGACAATTGTTATATACTTAAGTATAATAGGTGATAGTTGTAGCATTATTTCTAATGACTATGAGTGGACTAGGGTCTTTGTAAAGGTTGATTTCAAATTGATAGATATGATTATCTTGATATTTGGAACATGTGGTTAACATGTGTGAGCCGTTGTAGGGTAGCATGTTGTGTACTATCATGACAAGGTAACACTTGATTTTTTTATATAACTAATAGTTGGGGTGATGTGGTAGTACATAGCAATCCTCAATTGAAACCAGGTAAAAAGGTAAAAGAAAGGAATTGGACAAGAATTTCTTTGTATTTTTAATTTGAATTTGTGGAAAACCTGTGAGCAGGTTTTCCACAAATTCAAATTAAAAATCAAGCAACCTGTATGGACTCCCTCTTCAATAAGAATTTCTTTGGCTAAGTTTGGAAACCCTAAGTCCAAACAAATGAGTGCTTCACATACAGGAAGTCTTCTTGACCTTAATATTGTTTAACATCATGTTGATATGTGCTAGATTCATGAACATGTACTGAACATATATATTAGTTAGGCTCTAGTTACAGGTGGATATGTTGAGGGAATTGGAGCCCCTTGAGGGGTGGGGTGGATGTGCTTAGTTGCAAGGCATCATGCTTGGCACAACAAGGTAAGATAACTAGTGTATTGTTACGTTTCTTTATGCACTGACATTATATGTTTATGGTAGTATAATGCAGGAGTTGTATGGAAAGAGAGATTTCCATGAAATCCCGAAGAAGGCTCGAGTTGAGATTTCCCTGGGAACCATGGGATTGAGTCATGGTGTTGGTTACTAGTTTTTGATTTTGGTCTTTTGTTTCTTTCTTGTGATTGATTGTGGTTATGTTTGTGTCTTGTGCATGACCATGCCCTTGGGGTGTGGTGTCGTATTGTTATTGGTTTTCATGGTTTCCTTCTTGGTTCTTACTTGTGCTTTCCTTTTATGTTTTGAGAGTCTTGTGAATTGATTGGGAAAATAGGAAAGTTTATGGAGCTTGGGGAGAGTTGTGTGGTACATGACAGATAGAGTAAGACACAGATGAAGGTCGGTGCATGAGTAAACATAGCGGAAAGTAAGACTATGACAGTCAATTGCACTGGCTAGGTCCATTGTGGCAAATGGATGGTGGCAATAAATTCACAAGAATAGTAACCAAGAAGGTAGAGTAAATGGATCAGAGGCATTAGATGCCTTGGCTATGTTGGGAGCGATAATTCTTAATGTTGCGGATGTGTTGCATGAATAATGGAAGTTTTCTTAAACCTTGACCTTGATATCTCGCAATTATGTTATGATCATGATTATGCTTATGTTTATATATGTATACATGTAGGTGTGTATATAACGTCATGTTTGATAGGGTCGTCATGGAGCATGATTATAACGCTAACATTTATGTGTGTGTGGTGTGTGTGTTGTGTGGTGTGTGTGTCTATATATATATATATATATATAATATATATATATATATATATAATATATAATATATATATATATATATATGTATGTATCTATGTATCTATGTATCTATGGATATTGTTGTCTAACATGATCATTATTGTTTATGTATATGTATGTATGTATCCATGTATCTATGTCACTCTTCGTCAGATCATCACGAATCGTTCTTGTGGTAGAATGATTGCTTATGTAGGCAAATGACATGAAGAAGTTTCTGGCTATGGGGAATGAAGTGGGAAGAGTATTCATGACAAATATATGAGGTTAGTATCATTTGAATATGAATTTTTATTGTATGCTTTTGTTATGCCTATGCTTGTGTTATGGACAGGTTATACTAAGGGATATATCAACAAAGTTAATGGAGTGTGGTCTACAACATGCTAGGATAAGCATGGATAAGACGATGGAAGCAAGATTTCTTGCTAAGGAAAGTGTAGTTTTGGATGTCTAGTGCTATTGTTATGAATATGTTGTATATGGTTTACATGTTACATCTATGATGTGTGCACATGTGGTTTTGTCTATATATAGTGTGTGTACATGTTGTTAATGCAATGTTATGTACAGGATGGTACATATAGTGTTGCGTGAATATTGCATATGGTGTTGTGTGCATGTTGGATATGCAGTGTTGTGTACAGATGATGCTATGTACATTTGGATATGTAGTGCTATATATAAGTCATTTTGCATGCATGTTGTACATGTGGTTCTATGTACATATGGTTTTGTGTTCATGATTGTACAAGTGGTGTTGTGTGCATGTGGTGCTATGTACATGTTGTATAAGTGATATTTTGTGTAGGTGGTGGTGTGTAAATGTTGAGGATGTGGCATTGTGTAGATGTGGTGTCATGTACATGTCATACATGTGGTATTGTGTACATGCGATATTGTGTACAGATTGTCCAATGGTGTAATGTACATGATTCGTTGTGTACATATTATGCAGGTGGTGTCGTGTACATGTGATGTTGTGCACACATTATGCAGGTGGTGCTTTTTACATGTGGTACTGGTGTACATGTGGGATTAAGTGCATGTCATACATGCTCTGTTATGGACATGCAGTACTATGTATGTGCATTGTGTATTCATGGTATCATGACCAATGCATTCATTGTGTTGCACTCTATATATGTATTTGTGTTGTGTTGTACACCAGGTGTAGGTGTAAGTGTTGTATGTTAGGTGTAGGTGCATGTATTGCATGGTGTTCTATGTAGTGTGTGAGTGCATGTGTGTGATGAGCAATATGTGTACTTGCACATGGTTGAGGAGAAGGCACTAGGTGATTGTCGGGTTTGTAAACCAATCTGGAGTGCGTACAGAATAAAGACAAAGGTAGAAGCTAAGGTTTGATTAAAGGATAAGTATCAATATTTTACGTGAGTTTTATTATGCATATGATTTATGATTTTATTCTACGATGGTCATATTTTTAACTAATATAATGTGATATGTTTATACATGATGATTTGGTCAAAGATGCTAGTTTGATTTGTTGTGACAGGAAGTAAACTAGATTGCAAGTGTACCTTATTGACGAGTTACAAATGAGGTATCATTTGAAGTTATTTCAATTTATTTTAAATCTAATGGGAGGCATGTGCTTGGGACATAAGGCATGAAAATTTCAGTTGGGTGATTGAAATCAACTACGAGAATCAGTAGCAATGAAAGGAATTTAGAAATGTAGCAATATCCTAGTAAATCACTTCATGATCAACTCCATTGTGGAACACTGGTACCCAATAGTTTCCATTGATTGCCATGAGCATGCTATGAATAGTATGATGGTTTTGAGGTAGGGATATGCCTTGGTTTTTGTATCTCCCAATGCGACAAAATCAACATTATATAGAAACTATATATAAAATCATAAATTTGAATAATTTTACAAATATATCAATAAATGTTTTATAGTTTGCATATTATGGACTACTGAGATTCCTGAGTGTTTTTAAACTTCAAGATAATTTTCAATCATTAAGATTTTCCCTACAGAGGACTATATCATTCAGTGAGAACAAAAAATGTGTGAATTAATTAAACAAGGTCAAATAGGTGGATTTTACAGAAAAGAAAAATATATTTGCAATTAGTTTAATAATTGTCCTAATGTTGATATGATAAAAATGTTTGAAGAATGGCATGTTAGTAAAAAAAATAATAAGACAATTCATGTTTATTGAGGATCATATCTCCATTAAAATTTCCATTTTCCTCTAGAGTCTTAGGATATTTTTTCTTTCTTTCACAAGAACTCTCCAATCCAAGAGAGTAAGTGATGATCAATTTTAAGTGTATATTTATTTTGAGAGGCCCTTACCCATCATAAAAGGGGGTTGAACATTTTTTCCACCAAAACATTTAATGAAGAATCAAATTTCTAGGCCAAAAGAGAGAATTTCATATGAAACATTTGTGGATTTGTCTTGTTTAATTATCACAACATTGTAATAAATTGTTGTCAAACTTTCATAGTGATATCTAGTTTCACCATAGATAAATCTTGACCCCTAAAATTACAAAGTGTCAACGTTTGATCTCCAGACTCTAGTTACCTTTCAAATCTAGTAGCTTATTTAAGATCTATCTCTGCTCTGCATTCAATTATATTAAACAAACTTAGAGTGTAGCTAGCTCATCTGCAATAGAAGAAATACCCATTTTCGACAATATTCTTCTTGGAAATATTCAACCATAACATCCAGCAAAATAAAAAAATATAGGTTATCATGTATGATGCAAAACAGTTAAAAGCTACCTTCCATATTTGGAATGGAAGGTCTCAAATCACTCTTTTCTTTGTTGAGCAGCTTGGCATCTATGAAACATGTTAGGATTCCAATCAAATCACAAGATTCATTAGCTAAAGACAAATCCTCTACTATCCAACACACTAATTCATCCCTTGTGAAGGTAAAGTTTGATTTCGACCCTAAAAGAGAGTGTGTTTATTTCCCTGAGGTCTAAAGTGATTTTAAATTATATTTTCCCTCAAAAGATTCATCATCTAGAAAAAGAAAAATCCTTGCAGCCATGTTGCGTTTGAGTAGAACCAATACACAAGGATGCATCCAAGGCCTCTCTCCCAAATACAATAATGAAAATCCACTATTAGTTATGAAAAATAGAATTGGGCTACTTCAGTACAAACATTCAATCACTATTAAAACCACCAGCATTAAATAATTCCATTTTCCAAGAAAGAAAATACTTGCAAAACATGCAAATATTCATTATAATACGTAACTTCATAATTTAAGTGGACAACTCAGAAAATGTTGAAAAACAATAAAATATCAACACACCTAGTAGCATATCTACTGATAGTCATTGTAAGCTTTCAACTAGTGTCTTTAAGGAGAATATTTTTCATAGTGTCTATTAGCTCTGCTATAGTTTGCAGCATTTGAGGGATTAAATCGGGATTAAACAATGTTGGTTTGTGTTGCAGAGGGTTGGCAGTTGTTTGTTGCATCTTTTCCCTTCATGTCCCTTATACTCTCATAACCCCGCTATTTTTGTTTTCTTCCCCTTGCGATTCGATTTGATGGCTATCGCACATTATCCCCACGGCATCTGTTACGCCCCTATGTCTTCTGCCGATTTCGATTCTGCGATACGATTCGGTCGCAAATCGCAAATCACACCCATGAGTGTAAAAGCTACGCCCACCGATTTGTTTTTCGCCGATGCCATATTGCGATCACAATTTTTGCCGTCAATCGTACATCGCATTTTCCAACCTTTCCCACCATGTCGGACCTGTTTTCCCGCACGATAAACCTTGTGCGCATCCCTCGTCGTTCAACCGTCTATCGCGTGATCGGACGGTAGTCGCTCTTTCCCATCCTATGACTTGCATGTGCATTAACTTCCGATCGCAGTGGTTTTCTGCCTGTCCCATTGTCCACCTAGTGCATTTTCATTGCATCACGCTTCCCCTGTACGAAAACTGCAGCAACACAAAAGTGGTGTGGGAAAACAACTTCCTGCCATCGTACCATTTCCCCGCCTGTTAACCATTGTTTTCCTCTGTCACCCAATCACTGTCGGATTTGCCCAACCATGATCCGACAACTCACATTTCTCCATCCGCCTATCGCCTGATCTCCCTATGATCAAATCTCCTCCATCCATTTCTTTAATCTAACAGCTCATGTTCAAGTTGCGCCTTTGCTCCTTCCCATTGCCTCCCAATAGCAGATCTTGGCCATCCCTTTTACCATCTGACAATCAGTGTTTCATCTCGGTTCTTCGCCCCTTTCCAAGGAATTTTTCAATGTTTTCGACTCGGCTCATGCATGCAAAGAAGGGGTGATAATGCAGCAGTGTGCACATTAATTCTTCAGCTACCTACATTCAAAGACAATACAGCCAAGGACGAGGAAAATGTTCCTCGAGCAGTTCAATAGCAGTAGTAGTTATAGAAAATTATGAGGATAATTTTTCAACTATTCAAGAAGGATACTAAAGTGCAAAAGAGCCATTCTGTTCATTTAAAATAGTTAGAATGTAGTAGAGGACCCATATCTAGCTGTAAATGTGGTTGGTGATCCATTAAGACACCTCCACGCATAGCCTAGCAGAGATATTTTGTAAACAAATTCTATAAATACTCAGAAAAGTGATGTAATAGGTTGATGAGTGTTATTTTGTTGTAAGCTTCAACTCCTGGAGACTGTAACTACTGTGATGCCTGTAGCATCTGGTCTTCATTTTCAGCTAATGCAAGCTTCTTTTGTTGTTAATTGCTCACTTTCCATTTCTTCTTATTTCAGGTTGTGCCTGTTTTGCATTCATTCATGTGTTGTTAATGTTTAGCACTAGAGGGGCTGTCATCCCACCTCTGTGTTAGGACTTAGCATGTATCGTTGAATTTGTTTACAGGTTTTTGTTATTTTAATGCAAACAAATTTACAGACCTTTTAGCTGGTTGCAGCTGGCCATCACAGGGCACTGTGCATTTGTTGGTGTGATCAGTCTTCTCCATATTCATATTTTCTCTAAAAAAACTATGAGTAATTGGTGGTTAAAAGCCTTGTAGTCTGGGGCTGTTCACCCATGTATGGGGTTAATCATAGTAGGAGTGGTTATCTGGCCTGAATATGCAGCATTTGTTTCATTCATCCACCATATTTCCAACATTGTGTTGAGTTTGTAATGTTCCTGAGCATCACTGATATACAACCTAGGTGAGTTTCTTGGGGTGAAAACATTAATTGGTGCCATTGTCGGGGAGAGGAGAATCGAAGCTCAACTTCCCTACGAAAACAACACAGCTTCAAGCTTTGACGACAGACAAGGTTTGAACATAGTTACTGGTTGTAATCATCTGTCTAGCATCTCCACTGGAGAAAGATAAACCTTTGGCGACTCCACTTTGAAGATCTGGCTCAGTTTGTGAGACACACTTGAAGAAATCCTCAGAAATCTCCAGCTGAACCATTTCCTGAACCTGAGAGAACTGTCAAATCAAAGAAATCCTCGCAGAAAGGAGCATCAGGATCAGGTAAGCCTAAGAAATCTTATATATCTCTGCAAGAGGAGGTCATAGTTGAGAATAGACAGCTTGAAGAGTTAGAACCCTGTATTACTAGTGAAGAATCACCTGCAAAGATTCAAACAGCTCCTTGTACAGTTAGTTCCCCTTTGAATCTCAGTCCAAAGATTGCATCCCATACAATCCATCATATTCCCTTGTCCCTACCATCCATCTCATTGTTTCATACTATTCAGTTTGTCAGTAGTCTTCCACATATTCTAGTCATGGCAGGACATCAAGCACCTACGAGGATGGAAAGAATTGTTGTTGCTAGATATGGGCCTTTGGTTCCGCCTGTTCCTTTAAATGCCATGCTTGTGGGAGAATATCAAAAATATATGCCTAAATTCACTGGCATAGAGGGAGTAACAGCAGAAGAACATCTTGAAGCTTTTTATAGTTATGCTGATAATTTGGATATTAGTCAAAATGATGTGTGGATGAAAGTTTTTGTCCAGAGCCTTGATGGTGAGGCTAGAAATTGGTTCAGAGAATTGACCCCTAGATCTATTGCTGATATTGAAGATTTAGATGATGCATTTTTGAAGCAATGGGGAGATAAGAAGGACTTGTTGTATTACCATACTGAGTTTGGTAACCTGAAGAGAGAGAATGGGGAATCATTGCCTGATTTTAATAAAAGATTCAACAGAATGTATAGTAAAATAGTAGCTGAGGTAAAACCGACTCCTACATTATTTAAACTTACATATGCCAATGCTTTTGACTCTGATTTCTACCTCTTGCTAAGAGAAAGAAGATGTGCCACTCTGGAAGACATGCAAGATGCAGCACTAGAGGTGGAATCTAATATTATAGCTGCAAAAAAAATTAAAAGTCACTCTGACAGAAGGAGATAGAGAAGCGAGGCTTCTTCTTCCTCTGCCTCATCTTCAGAGCATAAATTAGATAAAATGGCTAAGATGATAGAGCCATTGGCTGCTGAAATTTCTAAGCTGAAGATTGAGAAGAACTCAGGGAAAACAAGGCAGTAGAACACATTTGCTCCCAGAAACTCAAATCCATATAAAAGAGCAAATGAGCAATTACAAATCATACATAGGGGTAAAGAACCAAAAGAAGAACAGAATGTTAATGCCCCTTTTCAAAATGTAGTCATGGAGGAGGAACAGATTGAAGATGGGGATGAAATACATTGCATGGAAGATAAAGGTAGTTCTACCTTCTTGACATTGAATGAATATGAAGATTCTTTGTTGCAAGAACAACAAAATTTGTGGGACAAAGAAGCTATTCTGCAGGCTGGTGAACAACAAAGATATAACCTGAGCTCAAACGCAAAGAATGTCAAGGAGAACCCTGCCCAGAGAGTTGTTGTCCAAACAGAACCACAAAATATCAAGAAGAGAAGACCACCAGTTGATCTGGTCATCCTCAAGGTACCAACTCAAGAGGTAAGAGGTCCTGATAATTCCCCCTCCCCTTTCATCTTTGAAGGAGAAGCCCAGAAATTGAAAATATATGTGCCTTTGGTTGAGTTGGTGAAGAGTGAATTATCTAGGAAGCCTACTCTAGAGGCCCTTGAGCTAGAAACCACACAGATCTCCACTAATTCTGTTAATTTGCAATATGACAAGCCTGCCATTGTGCTTAGTCCCATGATTGAACCTGCCGATAATAATTCTCCATATTTTTATGTCTCATTGACCATTCATGATAAAATCCTCCACAATTTCCTACTAGACATAGGGGCCAGCCACAATTTAATGCCCAAAGTAGTCATGGAAGAGTTAGGCCTTGATATCACTAGACCCTATCATGATTTATTCTCTTTTGATTCAAGAAAAGTAAAATGTGTTGGATTGATTAAAGATCTGGCCATTACCCTAACTCAGTTGCCCATGAAGAGTATAATGATGGATATTGTGGTAGCAGATGTCCCTCCTAAATTTGGTATGTTGTTGTTGAGAGGGTGGATTAAGAGACTAGGTGGTACATTACAGAATGATTTATCTTATGCCACTATCCCAGTCTTTGGAGGAGAAAGTAGGAGATTATAATGAGAGGCACAACCGACATATATCATTAGTGATGAGAAGAATCCTACAAATCATCCAATATATGCAGTGGACACTGATTTTGGAGCATGTATACTCCAAATGGAAGAATCTCAGAAGGTCGAGATACAACTAAGGAAACCAATAGTTCAGGCCAAGGAAGAGCAAGGAAGTCAGGCTTGGGAGATGTTCTTTGATGGATCATGTTCCAGGGAGGCTGCAGGAGTAGGGGTGGTACGGATATCCCCAAAACAAGAAAGCACGCAACTATCTTTTAAGCTGGCATTCCAAGTCACAAAAAATATAGCAGAGTATGAGGCTCTCATATTGGGCGTGAATGCAGCTAAAGATAGATGAATCAAGAACATAAAGGTGTTTGGAGATGCTGACCTGATCATCCAGCAAGTAAATAAAAAATTTCAGGTGAAGCACCGAAGGCTGAAAACATACAGAGATGAGGTATGGAGACTCAAAGATTTCTTTGATAGTTTCTATATTTCATACATTCCTAGAGCCCAAAATCAATTTGTTGATTCCCTTGTTGTTTCTGCCAATCTATTTATCCCTTCTATGCCTCCCAGACTAGTTTAATAAGTGCAAATGAAGTACAGACCATCCTTGCCTGACAATGTCCACCATTGGAAAGTTTTTAATGATGATGATGAGTTAAATAGGTTCCTTCAAGTCATTGATGAGTTCTCTAATTTGCAAATTGACCAAGAAAATGAAGCCTTGTCAGAAAACCCCCAGTCCCAACTTAGAAATAATATTGGTAAAAATAGCATTGTCCAACTTCCTAGTAACCATATTCCTAAGGGTCTAATTCCTCTTGAAAGACTGTTTGATGAAAATGATGTACCTTATAAAGCTGCCCAAAAAGAAGACCAATCTGCAGTTTGTAAGCATGATATAGGAAGTCCAGGTTAGCCTAGGTATGTGAATCTGTCCACTCATTTGTCTGTTGATCAAAGTGTTGAACACTGCAAATTAATGAAGCAATTTGTTGATGTGTTTGCCTGGGAGTATAGTGACCTGAAAACTTATGATAAGAATATAATTCAGCACAAAATCCCTCTGGAAAAAGACATTGTTCCTTTCAAAGAGAAGTTGAGACCAATAAATCTTATGCTTCTTCCTTTAATTGAAAAAGAAATTAAAAAATTGTTGGCTGCCAAAATTATAGTACCTCCCAGAAATTCAAAATGGGTGGCTAATCTAGTGGTGGTGAGGAAGAAGAGTGAATAAATGAGACTATGTGTTGATTTCAGAAATCTAAACAAATGTTCAAAGAAAGATAATTATCCCTTACCAAAGATGGAGCATTTACTACAAAAAGTCTCAGGAGCTAAAGTGATGTCATTTTTAGATGGATTTTTAGGCTTCAATCAGGTTTTTGTACACCCAGATGATCAAGAAAATACTGCATTTACCACTCCTTGGGGCACTTCTATGTATGCTAAAATGCCTTTTGGATTGATGAATGCTGGAGCCACCTTTCAGAGAGCTATGGATATAGCATTTGTGGGAGAGAAGGACAAATTTGTGCTTATCTACCTTGATGATATAACAGTTTACTCCAACAGTCATCAAAATCATTTGCAACATTTGAAAATGGTGTTTCTAAAGTGTAGAAGGTTTGGAATTTCAGTCAATACCAAAAAATCTCAATTTTCTTTAAATGAAGGCAAGCTGTTAGGATATGTTGTGTCTGCTACAGGTGTTCAAATTGACTAGAAAGAGTCAAAGCAATTCAAAATCTGTCTGTCCCCAGATCCAAGAAGGATATCCAATCCTTTCTGGGCAAAATCAATTTTGTCAGGAGGCTTATTCCAAATTTTGTTGAACTAGTGAAGCATGTCACCTCCATGTTGAAGAAAGGGTCAGAGGTAAGATGGATTGATACAGCAAGACAATCATTTGAGTCTATTAAAAAGGCTATTATGAAAGTAACGAGTTGGATTGTAAATTAAGGAGGATTTCTAGCTCTTGGGATGACATCCTCAACATCAATCTAATACTCAAAAACTACAAAATCACATCAAATCGTAATTCGCAAAAACTAAAAATAAATTAATTAATTAATTAAAAAAAAATCAAAACATAATGTTGAAAGAAAAAAAAAAACACAGCAATACCATCTCTATGAACTACATACTACACTAGCACAATATCACTTAGTTGGGTGTGCCTTCCGATTGTAGTTGATGGTTATGTTTGTTACTTGTATTTGAAGAAATAAAATTCTTTATCAGAACAACAAGAAGAACCCCACCATGACTGAAACTTGGTAGACACCTGGAATCAGTAGAAGATAACACCTTGCGAACAACAAATCTCTATAATGTCACTGCCACAAACCTTATAATAAAATGCCTATCAATATAATTATTCCATTATTTAAATCTACATATTTGTTAAACTCCCAATTTAGGCCATTATTTTCCATACTTGGGGAAAAAAACATCAGCTTTTAAATAATTACAAAAAAGATGTATTATTATTTTAATATAAATATAAATAAAATTGGTGTTTCTTTTGTTCTCAAATAAATTTTGAATATAGGTTAGGAAAAAATAATCTTTTTTCACGATCAATTTAAAATTCTAAAAATATAAAGAGGATAAATTACAACATTGTAATTTATCAATTAAAATATTTTATTTTTTTCCCTTATAGTTTTGTTTCACGAAAGCTATAATTTTTGTATTTTATTTATATAAAAATTTTATTTTTCCTTTTTAGTTTTGTTTTATAAAAGCTAAATATTTTACTTTTTCCTTTTTAGTTTTGTTTTATAAAAGCTATAAATTTGTATTTTATTTGATGATGATGATGGTGGTGGTTAACGTCCGTTGAGATCAAACATTGGTCTATCGGACCTAAAGAAACAAATTATTTATTTTGATTTAAGATTTTATTCCTATGATCAAAAAGCTTGGAGAGAAGCCTCCCGAGTTCGTAATAATTTTGACATTGTAAAAGGCTAGGAATGTCAGTATTGTAACAAAGATTGTGGAACTGAGATCTAATGTGGTTGTATGCGGGGCACTCTAAGAGGAAGTGGTTTTCATCCTCTATGTTCCTATTCTCACATATATGGCAGATCCTTTCTATCCATGGCATTTTAGGAACTACCCAATGACCTGCTTCACTATGGATCTCATGAGAATTCGTTTTAATCTTTGCTATATTAATTTTCTTCTTTAAGCTAGTTAAAATAGAGAGATACTTTTGATCTTCTACGGTGGGGTTGATGACCTTCTTATAATAACTTAATTTTCTTTTAGCAGTTAAATCTTTCTCACACCACATTTTTTCTTTGAACTTAGAAGTAACAATATCTTTAATGTTATTTATGTTTTGCAATGCATCATTGTCATTGATCTCCCAATAGTTCAACTAGGCCCTTGTGTCTTTATGCCTCCCCTGATTGAGCCTTAGGTGGTTTTGGCTAGAATTTAAAGTTAGCTTAGGATGTCTATGATCGTCTATGTTATTGAGTTTGTTCTTGTACAACGGAAACCTAATCATAGCTAGGCTCTCAATAGGGGAAAGACCTGCTTCTATAAGGAGAATAGGATAGGGTGTATTACTTTTAATTTTCATGTTATAAGTTATAAAATGATTCTGGATTTGCTCAATCTTTCTCAATGATTCTCTGGAGATGTTGCAACCTCAAACCTCACATCCATATAAGATAACAGGAGTGACTAAAGTTTCAAAGAGGAACTTCTTTTTATCCCACATTACAAGGTTTGTTGTTTTACAATTATTTTCAAGAAAAAAAATAAGCTTTTCACCCCATTAATCTTTTTCTCAATGCTATAGTTCCAGTTGAACTTGTGATCTATATATAACATAATATCTTTGAAATTGAAATTAATAGTTCATTAATTTTTTTTTTATGATTATTTGCAAGCACATAATAATATTTCCACTTTTTTAATTTTAATTGAGTTTTTGGTTCATATGAATTCCAAGATATTCATATAATTACATTTAGTACATTTTTTTATTATCATATACAAAAACATCATAAATGATTTTCCCAAACTTAATTATCATAACTTTTGTTTTTTTTAATATTAACCACCATATGTGTATTGAAGCACAAATTCTTAAGAACTTAGTTTCTTACGAAATGATATGAAGAATCATTTCCATAATAACAATATCATCTCCAATAGAATAAAAGAGGTAACTATACAATTAAGAATTAATCCACTAAAACCTTCATTTTCTAAACAATTTTCTAACTCGTAAATATAAATGTCAAAGAAAGTTAAAGGAACAATAGAACTTCACTAAGTTTTTTCAATGACGTCCTCACGTAACTTTTATCTTTTCTAACTTATTTTACTTTAATTAACATGATTCAAATTTTGCCTTTTTTGGAAGTTAATTATGAATTTGTAATAATAATATAAAATATTATAAAAAAATTGTTATAAATTTTGGTTATTATTTTTAATTTTTTTATATTTTAATTTAAAAAATAAATAAAAATATAATACTCCAAGGTAAAATGATGTGTATAGGTTTGGTATTTATGTGTTATATGCCTATATGAAGTTGGTCTCCATGTATAGTGTTGATTATAGTTATGCATGAATAGTAGGTCAAACATGCATTGTGAAGTCATGGTATGAAATTTAGGTCATCATGGTGCTATTGGTACATTATTATGCTAATGTGTTGCCTTAGATAGAGCAAGAAATGGAAATCCTCATAATGATGTTGCAACATTAGACTTTGGCGTAAGAGAAAATCATCATACAGGTATTATATGTTGGCATACATGTATGTAAGTTAAGGATTATTAAATGCATTAGGTTTCTATACATTAGGTTTATATACATGTCTATTGATGTGATGGTTACATACATGATAGATTCTAGTTGATTAGTGTAGTCATATGCACATGTGTCAGATAGTCATGAATGATAGTAACTTATGGTTGTATGCATTGTTATTATTGTTTTAGATTATACAACTTGACGATTATTTTATATGTTGTTTATGAAGTATATTATAGGTTCAGTTGTTGTTGTTAAATGATAGTTAGCTTGATGATCACGGTTATAGCATTTATATCTTGATGTTATATGTATCACACTAAGTTGGATTGGCCTATGCAAATGGTTATGGTTGTGATATTAAGGTATGAGCTAACATATTTGTGATATGGTGTTGTACTAATCTAGACTGACTTTACATATGTGTGAATGATAATTGTGTATGAGTTATAATTTAAACATGTTATTTTGGATATCATTACCATATTTATGTTTGGGTTAATACATTGTTAAGATATATCATGCTAATATGGATTTATTGTGCAGACAATATTTCCTCCCCCGAGATACATTAAGGTATGAGTTTTGTTACATCATATACTTGGTTCTTGATTGTTTTATTATCTATTATATTGAGTATTCGAGTGTTTTGTGTCTATTATGTCATCTAGTTGATTTATTTAACATGGTATGGTTGCAAGTTGGTTGAATGTTCGATGAATTGCATAATATGAGTATGTATTCAAATGATTTTGTTTTGAGATGATTGTACTAATACATGTGTTGAGACAATTGTTATATACTTAAGTATAGGAGGTGATAGTTGTAGCATTATTTCTAATGACTATCAATGGACTAGGTTCTTTGTAAAGGTTGATTTCAAATTGATAGATATGATTATCTTGATATTTGGAACATGTGGTTAACATGTGTGAGTAGTTGTAGGATAACATGTTGGGTACTATCATGACAAGGTAACACTTGATTTGTTTATATAACTAATAGTTGGAGTGATGTGGTAGTACATAGTAAGCCTCAATTGAAACCAGGTAAAAAGGTAAAAGAAACGAATTGGACAAGAATTCCTTTGGCTACGTTTGGAAACCTTAAGTCCAAACGAATGAGTGCTTCACATACAGGAAGTCTTCTTGACCTTAATATTATTTAACATTATGTTGATATGTGCTAGATTCATGAACATGTACTGGACATATATATTAGTTACGCTCTACTTACAAGTGGATATGTCGAGGGAATTAGAGCCCCTTGAGGGGTGGGGTGGATGTGCTTAGTTGCAAGGCATCATGCTTGGCACAACAAGGTAAGATAACTAGTGTATTGTTACGTTTCTTTATGCACTGACATTATATGTTTATGGTAGTATAATGCAGGAGTTGTATGGAAAGAGAGATTTCCATGAAATCCTGAAGAAGGCTGAGGTTGACATTTCCCTGAGAACCATGGGATTGAGTCATGGTGTTGGTTACTAGTTTTTGATTTTGGTCTTTTGTTTCTTTCTTGTGATTGATTGTATTTATGTTTGTGTCTTGTGCATGACCATGCCCTTGGGTTGTGGTGTTGTATAGTTATTGGTTTTCATGGTTTCCTTCTTGGTTCTTTCTTATGCTTTCCTTTTATGTTTTGAGAGTCTTGGGAATTGATTGGGAAAATAGCAAAGTTTATGGAGCTTGGGGAGAGTTGTGTCATACTTGACAGATAGTGTAAGACACAGATGAACGTCGGTGCACGAGTAAACATAGCGGAAAGTAAGACTATGACAGTCGATTGGACTGGGTAGGTCCATTGTGGCAAATGGACGGTGGCAGTAAATTCACAACAATAGTAACCAAGAAGGTAAAGTAAATGGATCAAAGGCATTAGATGCCTTGGCTATGTTGGGAGCGATAATTCTTAATCTTGCAAATGTGTTGCATGAATAATGGAAGTTTTCTTAAACCTTGACCTTGATATCTCGTAATTATGTTATGATCATGATTATGCTTATATTTATATATGTATACATATAGGTGTGTATGTATGTCATGTTTGATAGGGTCGTCATGGATCATGATTATTAACGCTAACATTTATGTGTGTGTGTGTGTGTGTAAATATATATATATATATATATATATATATATATTATATATATATATATATATATATATTGTTGTCTAACATGATCATTATTGTTTATGTATATGTATGTATGTATCCATGTATTTATGTCACTCTTCGTGAGATCATCATGAATCGTTCTTGTGGGAGAATGATTGCTTATGTAGGCGAATGACATGAAGAAGTTTCTGGCTATGGGGAATGAAGTGGGAAGAGTAGTCATGACAAATATATGAGGTCAGTATCATTTGAATATGAATTTTTATTGTATGATTTTGTTATGCCTATGCTTGTGTTATGGACAAGTTATACTGAGGGATACATCAACAAAGTTAAAGGAGTGTGGTCTCCAACATGCTAGGATAAGCATGGATAAGACAGTGGAAGCAAGATTTCTTGTTAAGGAAAGTGTGGTTTTGGATGTCCAGTACTATTGTTATGAATATGTTGTATATTATTTACATGTTACATCTATGATGTGTGCACATGTGGTTTTGTCTATATATAGTGTGTGTACATGTTGTTTATGCAATTTTATATACAGGATGGTACATATAGTGTTGTGTGAATATTGCTTATGGTGTTGTGTGCATGTTGGATATGCAGTGTTGTGTACAGATGATGCTATGTACATTTGGATATGTAGTGCTATGTATAAGTCATTTTGCATGCATGTTGTACATGTGGTTCTATGTACATATGGTGTTGTGTGCATGTGGTGCTATGTACATGTTGTATAAGTGATATTGTGTGAAGGTGGTGCTGTGTACATGTTGAGCATGTGGCATTGTGTACATGTGGTTTCATGTACATGTCATACATGTGGTACTATGTACATGCGATATTTTGTAAACATTGTACAATGGTGTAATGTACATGAGTCGTTGTGTATATATTATGCAGGTGGTGTCGTGTACATGTGATGTTGTGCACACATTATGCAGGTGGTGCTTTTTACATGTGGTACTGGTGTACATGTGGGATTAAGTGCATGTCATACATGCTCTGTTGTGGACATGTAGTACTATTTATGTGCATTGTGTATTCATGGTATCATGACCAATGCATTCATTGTGTTGCACTCTATATACATATTTTTGTTGTGTTGTACACCAGGTGTAGGTGTAAGTGTTGTATGTTAGGTGTAGGTGCATGTATTGCATGGTGTTCTATGTATTGTGTAAGTGTATGTGTGTGATGAGCACTATGTGTACCTGCACATGGTTGAGGAGAAGGCACTAGGTGATTGTCAGGTTTGCAAACCAATCTAGAGTGCGTATAGAATAAAGACAAAGGTAGAAGCTAAGGTTTGATTAAAGGATAAGTATCAATATTTTACTTGAGTTTTATTATGCATATGATTTATGATTTTATTCTACGATGGTCGTATTTTTAACTAATCTAATGTGATATGTTTATACAAGATGATTTTGTCAAATATGTTAGTTTGATTTGTTATGACATGAAGTAAACTAGATTGCAAGTGTACCCTATTGACGAGTTACGAATGAGGTATTATTTGAAGTTATTTCAAATTATTTTAAATCTAATGGGAGGTATGTGCTTGGTATATAAGGCATGAAAATTTTAGTTGGGTGATTGAAATCGACTACGAGAATCAGTAGCAATGAAAGGAATTTAAAAATATAGCAGTATCCTGGTAAAGCACTTCATGATCAACTCCATTGTGGAACACTGGTACCCAATAGTTTCCATTTATTGCAATGAGCATGCTATGAATGGTATGATGGTTTTGAGGTAGGGATATGCCTTGGTTTTTGTATCTCCCGATGTGACAAAGTCAACATTATATAGAAACTATATATATAATCATAAATTTGAATAATTTTACAAATATATCAATAAATGTTTTATAGTTTGCATATTATGGACTACTGAGATTCCTGAGTGTTTTTAAACTTCAAGATAATTTTCAATCATTTAGATATTCCCTATAGAGGACTCTATCGTTCAGTGAGAACTAAAAATGTGTGAATTAATTAAACAAGGTCAAATAAGTGGATTTTACAGAAAAGAAAAATATATTTACAATTAGTTTAATAATTGTCCTAATGTTGATATTATAAAAATGTTTGAAGAATGACATGTTAGTAAAAAAAAATAATGAGACAATACATGTTTATTGAGGATCATATCTCCATTAAAATTTCCATTTTCCTCTAGAGTCTTAGGATATTTTTTCTTTCTTTCACAAGAACTCTTCAATCCAAGAGAGTAAGTGATGATCAATTTTAAGTGTATATTTATTTTGAGAGGCCCTTACCCATCATAAAAGGGGGTTGAACATTTTTTCCACCAAAACATTTAACGAAGAATCAAATTTCTAGGCCAAAAGAGAGAATTTCGAATGAAACATTTGTGGATTTGTCTTGTTTAATTATCACAACATTGTAATAAATTGTTGTCAAACTTTCATAGTGCTATCTAGTTTCACCATAGATAACTCTTGACCCCTAAAATTACAAAGTGTCAACGTTTGATCTCCAGACTCTAGTTACCTTTCAAATCTAGTAGCTTATTTAAGATCTATCTTTGCTCTGCATTCAATTATCTTAAACAAACTTAGAGTGTAGCTAGCTCATCTGCAACAGAAGAAATACCCATTTTCGACAATACTCTTCTTGGAAATATTCAACCATAACATCCAGCAAAATAAAAAAATATAGGTTATCATGTATGATGCAAAACAGTTAAAAGCTACCTTCCATATTTGGAATGGAAGGTCTCAAATCACTCTTTTCTTTGTCGAACAGCTTGGCATCTATGAAACATGTCAGGATTCCAATAAAATCACAAGATTCATTAGCTAAAGACAAATCCTCTACTATCCAACACACTGATTCATCCCTTGTGAAGGTAAAGTTTGATTTCAACCCTAAAAGAGAGTGTGTTTATTTCCCTGAGGTCTAAAGTGATTTTAAATTATATTTTCCCTCAAAAGATTCATCATCTAGCAAAAGAAAAATCCTTGCAGCCATGTTGCGTTTGAGTAGAACCAATACACAAGGATGCATCCAAGGCCTCTCTCCCAAATACGATAATGAAAATCCACTATTAGTTATGAAAAATAGAATTGGGCTACTTCAGTACAAACATTCAATCACTATTAAAACCACTAGCATTAAAGAATTCCATTTTCCAAGAAAGAAAATACTTGCAAAACATGCAAATATTCATTGTAATATGTAAGTTCATAATCTAAGTGGACAACTCAGAAAATGTTGAAAAACAATACAATATCAGCACACCTAGTAGCATATCTACTGACAGTCATTGTAAGCTTTCAACTAGTGTCTTTGAGGAGAATATTTTTCATAGTGTCAAGATTGGAGAAGCAACACATGAACTAAGTTAGCTCATTATTGTATTGTTGTAGGCTTGGAACTGAGAAGTACGTGCAACCAATAATTTAGAAGTGAGAATTACTATTATGAATGGGTTTTGATGGGTCTCTCATCATTTAATCACAAAGTGTGTGAGCCTTCCCTTTGTTTTCATTGCATAGGAACACTTGGTTGCTTGCACATGCAAATTTGCAAAACATGGTGGCCATACTCTAAAGAAAGCTTACCATTGGATTTTTCAAATTTGTATCTCTACAAAGGAATTTGCAAAATCTAGTGGGCATGATATGAAGCAAGCTTATCACTGGATTTTACAATTACACTTGTGTGCAAAAAAAATTATTGTTTGTAATATCGTATTAAAAATAACTATTATTGTTTATAATATTGTATTGCAATGAACTAATTAGCATTTTTCATGTATGATGCAACAAATGCACTATCTAATATTAGTGCAATTCAATGAACACTACTACACCTTCACACACAACGAAACTATTTCATAGCCTAAATTTAGTGTGATTATTACATGGACACACACATGAAGGCATGCAATATATAGCCTAAACTCAATGGACACACACACAATTGATGGTAATTTTTGACATCCCTTACTTCGCTTCATACAATGAATATGGGACTGATTGTTTACATTTTGTTATTGCAGAGGTGACATGGAATTTTGTACCGTAGAATGCAGATACGTAGAGATCACCTTATGAGAAGAAGAAAAAATGAACATTGTTCGTCTATTGTAGTGAAACATTATGCTTCCCCTTCCCCTTAGCAAAGGTTCATGCCTACACAATGGCCATTGCATAGAATGGATGTAAACACCTTATATATATTTTTATAGTTGTAGAGCATGAGGAGGTTGGGGATGGTTTTTCACTATATTTTTACCATGGGATCTCTATATATAAAATGCACTATGAGAGGATTCAACATTTTGGAGTCTGAGAAAGATTCACAAAGATGATTATCCCTTGGATTATATATAACATATGAACTTTAAATTAAGAGAAAAAAAAGGCTTAGGACTATTAGAAATATGTTATGTAAAGCAAGCAATTTATTCTTTTTGGCTTTGTACTGAGTGAAGATAAAAAATGTTGATTATTGATAAAAAAAAAAAAGGGTAAAAAGAAAGAGGGAAATGTGATTAAAATGGTTTGAAAGTTCAAGTTGACAAATTCTTTAAATTATTGGTAGTGGTGATATAATGATATATCGGTGGCTATATATTGCATCAACCATGGAGTTGGAGATCAAAATCTTTTTAAATATATTATTAAGTTTATGATGAAAGGAAAAAAAATCTTAGGATATGTAGGTTGCATTTTTCTCTTGTTTCGATAAACAGATAATGAAACTTACTTCTTTGGCATATTGAACAAGAGGATGATTCCAGTGAGATGGAGTTTGATCATTACATTGTTTATGTGATACTATCTGGTAATATTTTGTTCTAAAGGCTACATCATGTGATTCAAGTCATGATGTCTAATTAATTTCATTTATTAGGTAAAGGAAAGGTTATTATATCAGCAAAACGAAGTTAAAAACTCAATAAAATTGATAGATGGGTCAAAGAGATAGAAATATGGCATGGAATTCTAGTGTTGCAACCATTTTTTCATCTTTTTTCCAAAGAAGTTGATGTATGACATATCTTTTTATTTATGGAATGTTGTTAGCATATGTTGTGCATGTTTTGTCACTGGCCTACATAATTCTTCATTGGGCTTGTTTAGATGATGTCTAGTTCCACTGGAGTAAGATGGGTGTATATTTTTGTCTAGCATATATCCCAAAGGATCTCTCATAACAATGAATGGAAATTTTGAATTTAAATTCCATGACTAAGATATTTTCCTTTTGGAAGCAATTTAGGTGTTTAGAGAGAACCTCTCATTTAAATCATCTTGCATTTGCAACAACACCCTAATAAGAATAATTCCCCAAGCTCACGAATAGTTTGGATCCACTTCTGAACCTTTTCTTCTTTTTCCTGTGCATTTTGTCTAAAATTTTATTCTCCTCATGTCATGGATAACTACAACTCAATCTCAAGAATTGAGGAACAACTTTCACATTAAGTGCACTACACATTTCCATAATATTGATAAGTAAACCTCATCAGAAATAATACCTAACAAATTTCAAGTTGTTTCACCAATTCTTGATTCCTATTTTTAAGATCATCAACCATTGAATCCTTTGTTAAAGAGCTTTGCATTGTCATCTCTATATCGAGAAAAGTTGCTTCCTTTGACTTGCTAAGTCATTCCAAATCCCTATTATCTTCCTGCAATTTCATAATATGCAAGGAAGTGACAAGTTGAAGACCATTCACCAGTGTTGTAGTGTGGAAACGACAGACATAAACCGCAACCGTCATGGGTTTTTCCCAAGGTGACCATTACCTTATGTCGAGAAAGTTATAGATAAAAATCACCCATACTTCATAAAACCTAAATTAGGAAAATGGGTTCTTCTACAAAGAATGTGCAATGGGTTCCATTGTAAAGAATACACAAACCTAAAAAGAAACTAATCTATTTATGTGACACCCTATTGCACAAAACCCAAATTAGGAAAATGGATAAAACTGCATGACCCTCTATATGGGTATTAATTTTTCGACAAGAAAGACCAAGACATGTCTGTAAATTTTTCATTTTCCACCAAGTCTTTCCATTTGAGCACCATGTGACTTTGAGATAGATCGTTGATGGTTACACAAAATATTTAGACAATTCATGTGATTTACCTAGGGGTAAACCTAACAATACTACATGTGTGAGAGGTACTGGAAAAAATGTGATATGAATAGTGAAATTCCTAACTTCTAGTGGGAGAAAGCTTGAATTTTTCCCCATAACGAGTTGGATCGTAAATTGAGGATTTCTAGCTCTTGGGATGACATCCTCAACATCAATCTAATACTCAAAAACTACAAAAACACATCAAATCGTAATTCGTAAAAACTAAAAATTAATTAATTAATTAATTAAAAAAAAATCAAAACGTAATGCTGAAAGAAAAACAAAACACATCAATACCATCTCTATGAACTACATACTACACTAGCACAATATCACTTAGTTGGGTGTGCCTTCGAGTTGTAGTTGATGGTTATGTTTGTCAGTTGCAGTTGAAGAAATAAAATTCTTTATTAGAACAACAACAAGAACCCTACCATGAGTGAAACTTGGTAGGCACCTAGAATCAGTAGAAGATAACACCTTGCGAACAACAAATCTCTATAATTTCACTGCCATAAACCTTAAAATAAAATGCCTATCAATATAATTATTCCATTATTTAAATATACATATTTGTTAAACTAACAATTTAGGCAATTATTTTCCATACTTGGGAAAAAAAAACATCAACTTTTAAATAATTAAAAAAAAGGTGTATTATTATTTATTATAAATATAAATAAAATTGGTGTTTCTTTTGTTCTTAAAATAAATTTTGAATATAGGTTACGAAAAAAATAACTTTTTTCACGATCACTTAAAATTCTATAAATATAAGAGGATAAAATTACAAACATTGTATTTCATCAATTAAAAATATTATTTTATTTTTTTCGCCTCTAAGTTATAGTTTGTTCCATGAGAGCCATAATTTTGTATCTTATTTTATATAAAATATTTTTCTTTTTCTCTTTTTAGTTTTGTTTTATAAAAGCTATAATTTTGTATTTAATTTGTGATGATGATGGTGGTGGTTAACCTCCGTTGAGACCAAACATTGGTCTATCGGACCTAAAGAAACAAATTATTTATTTTGATTTAAGATTTTATTCCTATAATCAAAAAGCTTGGAGAGAAGCCTCCCGAGTTCGCTATAATTGACATTGTAAAAGGCTAGGAAGGTCAGTATTGTAACAAAGATTGTGAAACTGATATCTAATGTGGTTGTATGCGGGGCACTCTAAGAGGAAGTGGTTTTCATCCTCGATGTTCCTATTCTCACATATATGGCAGATCCTTTCTATCTGTGGCGTTTTAGGAACTGCTCAACGACCTGTTTCACTATGGAGCTCATGAGAATTCATTCTAATCTTTGCTATATTAATTTTCTTCTTTGAGCTAGTTAAAATAGAGAGATACTTTTGATCTTCTAGGGTGGGGTTGATGACCTTCTTATAATAACTTAATTTTCTTTTAGCCGTTAAATCTTTCTCACACCACATTTTTTCTTTGAACTTAGAAGTAACAATATCTTTAATGTTATTTATGTTTTGTAATGCATCATTCTCGTTGATCTCCCAATAGTTTAACCAGGCCCTTGTGTCTTTATGCCACCCTCATTGAGCCTTAGGTGGTTTTGGTTGGAATTTAAAGCTAGCTTAGGAAGTCTATGATCGTCTATGTTATTGAGTTTGTACTTGTACAACAGAAACCTAATCATAGCTAGGCTCTCAATAGGGGAAAGACCTGCTTCTATAAGGAGAATAGGATAGGGTGTATTAATTTTTATTTTCAGGTTATAAGTTATAAAATGCTTCTGGATTTGCTCAATCTTTCTCCATGATTCTCTGGAGATGCTGCAACCCCAAACCTTACAGCCATATAAGATAACAGGAGTGACTAAAGTTTGAAAGAGGAACTTCTTTTTATCCCATATTACGAGGTTTGTTGTTTTACAATTATTTTGAAGACCAAAATAAACTTTCCACCCCATTAATCCTTTTCTCAATGCTATGGTTCCAGTTGAACTTGTGATTTATATATAACATAATATCTTTGAAGTTGAAGTTAATGATTCATTAGTTTTTTTTTATAATTATTTGCAAGCACATAATAATATTTCCGCCTTTTATTTATCTATTTTTTAAAGTTGTAATTTTAATTGCGTTTTTTGTCCATATTAATTCCAAGATATTCCTATAATTACATTTAGTCCATTTTTTTATTATCATATACAAAAACATCATAAGTGATTTTTCCAAACTTAATTATCATAACTTTTGTTTTTTTTTTTAATATTAACCACCATATATGTGTTGAAGCACAAATTCTTAAGAACTTAGTTTCTTACGAAATGATATAAAGAATCATTTCCATAATAACAATATCATCCCCAATAGAATAAAAGAGGTAACTATACAATTGAGAATTGATCCACTAAAACCTTCATTTTCCAAACCATTTTCTAACTCGTAAATATAAATGTCAAAGAAAGTTAAGGGAACAATAGAACTTCACTATAATAGTTAGTTTTTTCAATGACGTCCTCACGTAACTTTGGATAGAATTTTTTTAGCTTTTCTAACTTATTTTAATTTAATTAACATGATTCAAATTTTGCATTTTTGGAAGTTAATTATGAAATGTGTAATGATAATAAAAATTATTAATTAAAAAATGTATAATTTTCAGTATATTATTTAATTTTTTTATATTTAATTTAAAAATAAATAAAAACACAACTAGCAAGGCAAAACGAACTAATAAAAATACTTTTTATTAATACATAATTTTGTAAAAATCGTAAATATAAGAGAGTAAAGATCAACTATGTTTTAGCTTGGCTCAACAGTCCTTGGCTCGGGTATTTTTTTTTTAATTATTATTATTTAAAATTTAACAAGGAAATTTGCATAATCAAGATTTTTATAGATTTTTTTTTTAATACATATTTTATTTATACATTAAAAATTTAATTAAACTACGATTTGATAAAAAATAAAAAATAAATTAAACTTCAGTATTAATAATAATATATATTTATAATTTAATTATTCTCCACATCCTTCTAAGTAAATAAGCTATCATAATATTTTTTTCCCAACTCCAAATTATTCAAATATATAAATCACTTTATAAAAATATTATTTTATATAATTTCGGAAGATGTGGTCATATAAATGTATGTTGAATAGATTTATAAAAAAAGAGATATTTTATATTAAAAATAATTTACAAAGTTTGTATTTTTGAATTAAAATAAAAATTTTATTAATTTTAACCTATATCGTTAATAACTAAGATTACTTAATGAAAATATAAGTAAATTTTAAATATAACAAATAGAAAATCTACTTTAATAGTAAAGTAAAAGCTTATGGCTTACTCTAAGTATAGTTTATAGCTAACACCCACAACACGCTTTCTTTTATAGTTGTTTAGTCCTTCTAAGTTTATCATTCATCATTTGGTGGTTAGTTGTCTTTCTTAGGATTCTAGATTGATGAATATTATGAAGAGGATAAAAATTACCTTATCCTTATTTCATTACTTCATAGTGTTTCATGTTCCTCTGATAAATAATCGAGATATCTATGAGATGGAAAATAAAGAAGTCAAGTTAAATATATGTAAAATATGGCACAATTCAATGACCCTCTCACAAATCGTTATGTACAAAAAGTTGGTGTTCATTGGCAACATATGGTGCATGGATCCATTTGAAACATGGTATCCCCTTTTGGTGCATTAAAACGTGACATATAAACCTTTGTTCAATATGTCGAAGGTTTAGTTTCGTGGTTTTCTTTTTGGCTCCTTTTGTGTTCTAAAAGTTGGTCATGGTGGTTGTGATAGGTCATTATGTACAAACCTCCTCTGGGGATTATATAATCATTTTTGTATGCTTGGATCAACATAAGGGGAAAGGTAGAGGACAATTGATCTCATGTATCTCTGTGAAATCATATTTTTTTCCCATGTGATGAAATTGTACATAGATGATGTAGAATTCATCGATTCATGGATTTGGGAAATTTCAATGTAATTAGGTAAGTTTCAAGTTAATTAAGAGTGATGTGAATTCATAAGCATGGTTGGAGTTTCCATTTCATGTATCAAATTTTTATCAAATATATAAGTAGTGAATAGGAAGAATTATTTTCATTCTGCTCTCATTAGTGGCATATTTTATGACTTATAGTGTGTGTTTTCCCTAGCATAATGACCATTTTTACTAGCAGGACTCAATTTGGTGAATTGGGTTTTGAAACCTTCCAAGAGCATTTTGAGGCATCAAATGATGTTTATTTTAGGTAAAAAAATTTCTCTTTAGAGTAGAACAATTTTTTCATTTCCTACACACAGAAACCTTTCAAACAATGCAAGAATCAACTCAATCGTAGTTTGTATGAAAAATTTGTATCACTTGAAAGTTGACCTTCGTGTTTTCACCACCATAATTTGAGAGGATTCCATGTCAGCCCCTATTATTCAAAAAGGGGCTAGAAAAGTGATTATAATGAAGAATACTTTAGAAGAGTAAGAATTGTAACCACGATTAAGAGATGGAGCCAAACCTAACCACTAGTAGGCTATTTGGTTGTGTTATAACCAGGCCACTAGGAGGAAAATGCATTCCATTCTTTTCTTTTCAAGTGCATTTGTTCCATAGATGAGCAAAATGACCATAAAGGATAAAGATAGAGCACACAGAGGGGATCTTTACAGTATATAAGCCCATAGACCATAAAACTTACTTCTTTGTTGTGACACTTCTATATTTTTATGTAAATATTTTGTTTTAGTTATGATTGCTAGAAATCCATATTGAATGGAATTGCAAATAAAATATGATGATGTAATAAATGAACTAAATAAATAGGAATGGAAAATTATTGGGAAATAAACACTCGAGTTTTACATGTTAATAGCATATTTGGTAGGCCTCTATATTTTAAAGAAGAAAAAAAAGGACACGATCGTTGAAAAGAAATTAAACGAGCTAATGGAAATATTTCTTAAGAACTAAAGAATAACCTGGAACATGAATAGTTTTAAGAATATGTTATAGAAAACTCGGGAGACTGAGGAGGAGCTTGCACAAGAAAACCAACAATTCTTTTTGAATATTACGGAGTTAATTAACTTGATGACAATGACGTTAACAACTAGCTGTAAGCTGATTATGTAAGAGTAGAGAGTTATGTATAACAGAAAAAGAATATTACGGAGTTAATTAACTTGATGGCAATGACGTTAACAACGATCTGTAAGCTGATTATGTAAGAGTAGAGAGTTATGTATAACAGAAATTTCAGGATAACTAACAGTTTATAATATGAATTAGATATGGCTGGCGATCTGTAAGCTGATTATGTAAGAGTAGAGAGTTATGTATAACAGAAATTTCAGGATAACTAACCGTTTATAATATGAATTAGATATGGCTGGCGGAAGTATTCTCGGTCACACAAAACAAATAAATCAGCATATAGAAAACAAAGATTATAGTGCATCTGGGTAGATCTCAAATGAAAAGGAAAAATATCTGGTGGAATATAACCAGGCAATTTTCAATAAGCACATAACATCTTCGAGTTTATTGGATAACAAGATAAACATCAAAGCAGTGAAACTCACAAAAGTAAATACCATAAAAAAATTGAAATTTACATATCTCATTAAGAACAAAATGATAGTTTTGAAAGGAAGAAAAGTACATGTAAAAGAAGCAAATTTCATAATTCTAATTAAATTGTGATTAAAATATCGAATGAGTGTTATGTGCACCATAGATGGATAAACCAAATGAAATAACAACAATAAGAAAATCAAAATAATCCCGTTACATAATACTAGTATTGAACCCCATATCTTAACGTGAATTCAATCAAAAGCTAGAAGAAATTATATTCTAGCCTACAATGACAATTTTCATAAAGAGAACGTGAGCACAGGAGGAGTAATTAACATAGATGCAAGGATCTCAGGAAAACCTTTCAATTCTTAACACACACAGGAATTCAATTAAAAGTGCATATATCCAGAGTATCAAAATAAGAGTACATACTGTGTAGAGGAATTACGGAAACCGAGCCCTGTGGAGGACTTGGACCAACTTATTCCTGGAGGAACTAAAAGAAAAAAAAAAAAAAAATTAAATGAGACTCTTAAAAATCTTTCCCTTCATTATTTACATACATACATGTCTTTTAATACTTTAATTTAACATATCTACCACCACGGCTCTAAGCCTGGCTTGACCAAAAGGGAATTCAACCAGAACATAAGAAAACCATGTCACAGCCTAACAAGAAATATCTACAAGTACATGGAACATCTCTTTCCTTAAATTCATTAGAGTGCACAAGACAACCGAGCTAAGTGCAAGTAGGTGTGAATAGTTAGAGGAGGTAACATTCTCCTTCAACCCTGTTGTAAAGGACAAGGAAAAGAGGACAGGGTAGAATACAGAGTATAGGGCTACCTATGGAAGAAAACAAACTTGAATTAGCTACCATCATTTGGTAAACATGAATAGGTTCAGCAAGCCTCAAAATAGATGTGTATTTTTACCTGTAGGAAAAGCACCATACGAAACTGTTAATTAAGCCAATGGCTCTTGTGGAAATACTATAAACACATAATAGTTGTCACAATGTCAAAATCATATAATTTTGAAATGTATATAGAAAACACTATGAAACAGAGGAATGAATTTTAACCAGAGGTAAGGGTAGCACCGGCTGAATAGAAGTTGAACCCACTTTCCGGAAATGATACTATAGAATTTACCTATTATAGGAAATATTCAGAAACTGAGGATGTATGATTATTTAAAAATATATATACATATAAACCCAAAACCATAAATCAGAAGCATTTCATATGGTCTAGTTGGTAAAGGGATTTATTTCTGGAACTCGGAAGTTGGGTTGAACTAGGCATAGTGAAATCAAAGTCATGAAGGACAGGCATGTTGAGCTTCACCTACCCTATACATGTGAGGCAAGAAATTTTAGTGAGTACCTATAATCAGAGTGAAACTGACCTAGAAATCATAATAATGTGAGAATCGTTGAGGTGAAAGAACCTGTCTGGAATCAATTTCTTGAAGAATGTGAGGTGATGAGGTGAATGCTGTGGTCAAGGAAGAAATGAACTAGGTGTTGGTGTTATGCACCTCTCATGGAGCCCTGCAACAACCGAGCACCTAAACACAACAAATGGGAAGCTCCCAAATGACACATGCATTCCACCTAGTCGCTAGGGTAAGAGTGGTACATAGCACCTCCACCGTCGGATTAAATGAAAAGAGAAACCACTATTGGTGAGGAGACAATATTGTAGGCCATGTGATTTTCACATGGGCCTATGGAAGGTGGCACAAAACCATTTGGGACAAGGTTCAAAGCGACGTTGCAACGTGTTGACAACTCGGGTGGGTTAAACCAAACGAATTAAACCCCAAACAAATGTCAAGTGGTAATGATCAGTATGAATTAAACAACTATATTATTATCAAACCTTCATTAAGTTTAGTAGGGATGATGAACATAATTTTTACCACCTAGGAATGCACACAAATGATTGGTTAAAAATTTCCATGAAAATTATCTACCCTATGAATTAATTCAAGGACTTTTGGAAAAATAACACTAATCCCCAATCATATACACTAGGGTCACCGACCCAAAAGAATTATAAACCACATCATATGATACATATTAGAAGTTAATAGCATAAGCATCAGTGTTGTGATTGGAGAGATAATTATTGTTACCCAAAAATTATATCACAACACCATACACAAATGAGTTTCTATGGAAACATTATATTAGAACAAAAATATTTGAGGGTTTGTATGTATGAAAGTAATATATGTAAATGCATATATATAAAGATGTTTCCTTTTGGGGAAATAGGGATTTGTTATAGATGGTATCAAATACCAATTTCAATGTTGGGCCTATAGGGAGTAATCATGATAATATAAAATATATATTCAAATAAAAATAAAACACTAATAGTAACTTGTGATTTTTATAAGGTACATAACGTGAAGTAAATATCAGAAAATGATATAGGCTTCACCTCCAACCATAATGGATGGTAAGGAACTATATGTTGAATTGGGTGATGGAAGTACTCCACAATTTCCTCATCTTATGGATGCCATTAAGAAATCTACAATAATATCTAACATACTTAAGAAATAGTAATGAACACTTAATAGAGGCAAGTGAAGTACATGATAAAATGATAAGAGAGTTGACTGAAAAGTCTAGCCATAGAAACGTAGAACCAAAATGGTTGAGGAGGAAAAAAGTGGAAGAAGCATCAGAAAAATCTGAAAGTCGAGGGGAATCGGATAGGACATATCCAAAATCACAGAAGGAGAAGAAGAAAATGGAATTATAAGGAGGGTTTGGGAAGATCAAACCTCCTACATTTAATGGGGAAAATGAGGAAGACATAGAATCTTGGCTTTTGAAATTAATAAAATACTTTCAGGTATATAAATACGAAAGTGATTTGTAGGCCCAACTGCCTATTTACCAACTACAGGGTAAGGCAACTCTTTCGTGGGAAGAGGCCAAAAGCATACAAATGTTTTTAAGAAAATACAGTTACTTGGGAGGAATTTCAGAGATATTTTAAGTCTCAGTTCCTGAGTGAATGATACTATGACGATTGACATAAGGAATTCCACATTGATTTAAGACTAGGACAACTAACCATGGATGAGTTTGTAGGGAAATTCACAAATTTATTTCTGTATGTTTCCTACATCAAAGAAAATAAATCCAAGGTACAACGAATCTTGAATTGTTTACCAACACCCTATAAAGAAAGGATTGAGTTTGACAATCCTAAATTAATGAATGATGACATAAGAAAAGATAGATTGTGCTACCAGTATGGTGGCGATGCCGAGGAGGGACACGTAGCTGTGACTGTTTAATTCTTTTGGTTCGGAATTAAGTTTGGTGGTAGGGTTTTGGCATATGACTTTAATGTGGTTTATTATTTGTTGTCTACCATTTGTACTGACCTAGGGCTTATAGGTTATCACTTTCGCCAAGGGTGTTTGGAAGTCATTTCTCCTTCGCGATGGTTTGGCTATGTGGGTACTCAATGCTTTCACCTGGTATTTGCGATGGTTGATAGGTTCCGTGCCTTGCTTGTCCTGTATCATGGTTTAATGTGCTTTGTTGGTTCTCTGTGGTCTGTTGGTGCTATGCCTCTGCTCGTTCTTTGTAGCGATTCACTACTCTAGTTTTTGGAGGGTTTTAGGTCATTTTCCACCCACAAGTCTATTTGTCTCTGTCATTTGCTTCAAGCTTCATCTCTACTTTCTTTGTGGTGATTCATATGTTGATGTTGGGTCTGGTGATGGTTCGGCTCTGCAAACTTAGGTTCCTGTCTAGCTGCTACACAAGATGACTCGGCGAACTCGCTCTCAAGTAATCTTCTCCTTCCAATTTCAATTTCACTCCTTGTTTTTGGAGGTTCTAACACTTTGGCTCCTTGGTGAGCAGGCAGAATGTGTCCAGAGTTCTTCTACTGGTGGAAACCCTTTGTTACGAATCTCGGCTCTCATCCTCCATCATGGAATCATTCCTCCTCTAGGTAAAAACCCTCTTTCCTCTTCCAGTTGGCTATTCACTATTGTTTTGGTTTTGTGGCTCCAACTAACCACTGCCCTACTCTATGATGGTGTGCAAGCCCTTCCAAGGGAACGTTGCTCCACCACTTCAACCTAGGGAATGTTCGCGGGCTTTAATACTCGGGTAGGGTCTCTCCATGGCTGTAGCAGTTTCTTGCTTGCTTTGTTTCTTGTTCTGTCGATACTTGCTCTGTCGCCTACTCTTGTCTGTATTCGGTTATGCCTTTGGGTTTTTGGTTCCTTTGTGTCTGTATGTGATCTCGGAGGTGTTCATGCCCTCGCTGTTTGATTTCGGCCTAGAATGTGCACTATAATTTTGTTGGTTTGCGTGGGTTTGGAACCCTCCATGATTTCTAGGTTATAGAATTTGTACAGTGAATTTTGTTGAATGAAAAATGAGAATGCAATGTACAGGAAATGCTTTTAAATGTTGAATATAGTAGTACCTGGGTTTTTTTTTGTGGAGGGAAAAAAAAGGAAATATATATGCTGGTGTACCTTTCTTTGGTTCGCAGTTTTGAAATGCTTCCTGTTACAAAGTGCTTGTCAATTCTTGTTTGGGTCTTTTGAATAAATGGTTTCACTATCTTGCTTTCATTTTGATGCTTGAAACATCTATGCACAGGAAATATAATAAAAAATTAATCTACTTCCTTAATGACAGATTTTGAATTGTCTGCTACTATAGGGATTCAAATAATTGTAAATTACAACTTTTGGGCTCTCTCTCCTCTCTCGATGGCAGCCTTTCCATCCTCTTTGATTTTTCCTTTTCAATGCATTATTAGCAGTTTCTTTACAGTTGAGGAATTGTTCCTCAGTTACCTTTCATTTGTTTAACAGCTTCTTCAAACAGGTTCCTAACTAATCCTATCTTGATTTTCTTGCCTAATTTTAAAAGCTAACAATGGCTGAGTCAACCTTAATTTTAAATGAAACTAAATGAAACATAAACTCAAAGTGTTCTCCTCTCTGTCCAACAAAATAAAATAAAATAAAAACATTTCCCAGTTGTCGCCTCTTCATTCAGATGCTCTTGCATTAGGCCCCCGAGGTAAATTAAAGTCATGGTTCCTGTCCATGAGATCTTCAATAGAGTACCCAGCGCTTTAATCTGGCCAGAATCTGACCGAGAACTATCTTCAATAGGATGACCCTTCCATTTGACTAGGTACTACAAATATTCTTTCCTTCAAGTCCGTCTGGCCACCTGGGTATCTAGGATCTGTTCAATCTTTGGAGGCTTCACTAGGGGCATTTTATTAATCTGCGAATCATTCTCATTCTGGGTGTCCCGTGTTCATCTTTCCGAACTGTCTTCTTCATCTGCCGCAATGTAATGGTACAGATTTGCCACATTGAAAATGGGTGAAATTCCAATACCTGGGGGTAACTGCAATTCATAAGCATTCATAGAAAACTTTCGAAGAATCCTGCAAGGCCCAATTGTTTTCCATTTCAACTTGTTGAATTTGCCTTTAGAAAACCTCTCCTTGCATAGGTGTGCTAATACTAGGTCTCATACGCTGAATTGTCCCTCCCACCTTTTCAAATTTGCTTTCTACTTATATCTTTGGCTACTGTCTTATACTTTTAATTTCACCTGTTCATGAAGATCATTGATTACCATTGCGAAAACTTCACCATTAGAACTCCTACACTCCAATAGTCCCAAATCCCATAACTCATGTACTCCACGTGGGTGCATTCCGTATAGGATCTGGAAAGGACTACTAGCCGTGCTTCGATTGGGCGAAATGTCATAAGCAAATTCTGCTTGTGCAAGCACACGATCCCACTGTCGAGAATTTTATCCAACCAAACTCCTCAATAAATTTCCCAGACTTCGGTTCACCACTTCAGTTTGACCATTGGTCTACGGATGATAAGCTGAGCTGAGGTTTAGTTTGGTGTCTAATTTTTTCCATAAGGTTCGCCAAAAATGTCCTATAAACTTAATGTCTCAGTCCGAAACAATAGAATTTGGAAAGCCATGTAATCTGACTATCTCGGTGAAGAACAAATGTGCTACATGTGTGGTGTCACTAGTTTTCCTGCATGGAATGAAATATGCCATTTTTGTGAAATGATCCACCACCACCATGATGGAATCGAATCCCCATTGTGTCTTCGGCAAACCTAGGACAAAGTCAAAACTAACTGAGTCCCATGGTCTATTTAGAATAGGTATGGGCATATACAACCCTATTTTCTGGCTATGTCCCTTTGCAAGCTGACACACTTTGCATCTAGCCACAAACCTATGTACATGTCTGCGCATCTTCGACCAATAGTAAAAGTGGCTCAACTTATCCAAGGTCTTGACTATGCCAAAATGCCAAGCTAAACCTCCATTATGCTTTTCCTGGATTAAGTTCTCTCTCATAGAACATTCTAGAATACACAACTACCCTCCTTTGAACAGCAACCCTTCTTGCATATTACAGTCCAGCCATGAACAAATATCTCTCAACAATGGATTTTGGCAAGCTTCATAAGCTTCTTTAAAATCTTCATTTACCTCATACAAGTCCTTAAGATGTTTGAATCCTAATACTTGTATCATACTTTCTTGTAGGATCAAATTCCTCTTGCTTAATGCATCTGCCACTTTGTTGGCTTGACCGTTGATGTGTTTCAACATAAACGTAAAACTTTGTAGGTACCGCACACACTTCGCATGTTTATGGTTCAGTTTACACTACTACATAATATATTACAACGCAGAGTTGTCTGAAAATAAGACAAAGTCATTGGCCAACAGATAATGTCTCCAATGCTTTAGCGCTTGAACCATTGCATGAAATTCCTTGTCATAAGACGTGTACTTCTGCCTACATTCATTTAGTTTCTCACTAAAATAGGCCACTGGCTTGTCCTCTTGGTTGATTATTGCACCAATGGATGTCCCACTGGCATCACAACGAACTTGAAAACGTTTGTTAAAGTCTGGTAATCTCAAAATCGGTTTTTCAGTAATTTTCCTTTTGAGCAACTGAAAACTCTTCTCTACCATTTCTATCCAATGGAAAGGCTGATTTGCCTTTTTAAAGGTGTCCACCATGGGTGAACAAATCCCACCGAAATTTTTAACAAATTTCCGATAAAAACTCGCCAATCCATGAAAACTTCGTACCTCAAACAATCTTTTGGGAGATGGCCAGCTAACTATGGCTGCAACCTTTTCCGGATCCATTTTTAGTTCATTCTCGGAAATCACAAATCCCAAGTAAATTAACTCTTTATTGAAAAGAGAAAATTTCTTCAAATTTATCAGTAATTTATTCTGCTGCAATTTTTCCAATACATACCTCATGTTTCAAAAATGTTCTTCCTTCATCTTGCTGAATATAAGTATATCATCCAGATATACAATCACAAATTTTCCAATGAATTCCTTCAACATCTCGTTCATCAACCGCATGAACGTGTTGGGGGCATTGCTGAATCGAAATGGCATAACCAGCCATTCGTACAAGCCTTCATTAGTCTTGAAAGTTGTCTTCCACTCATCACCTTCTTGAATTCTAATTTGGTGGTAGCTGCTTTCAGGTCTATCTTTCAAAATTATGTTGCTCCACTCAAACAATCTATCATATCATCCATTTGAGGTAAAGGGAACCTGTACCTGATAGTAATATTATTAATGGCCCAGGAATCCATGCACATTCACCACTCACCTCCTTTCTTGGAAGCTAAAACAGTCGAAAATGCACAACGGCTTAAACTCTCCCGAATCAGTCCTTTATCCATCAACTCCTACACGAGCTTCCATATTTCTTCATTATCCTTCAGAATCATCTAGTAGGCAACCTTGTTTGGCAAACTGGCTCCCAGAAAAAAATCAATATGGTGACTAATGCTCCACTTTGGTGGTAATTTTTCTAGTACACGTCTACCACAATATCACTAAATTCTTGCAGCATGTTCTGTATCTCTTTAGGTAAGTCATTGACTTCAATATGGATCAATACTGGTTTTGGCCTTCGCACAGCTGCATACTTCACTTCATCACCCTCCACCTATCGTAGAAACTCTTTTCTGCCTAACAGTAACGCTTTTGTCCCAGTGGTTTCTGCAACATCCTCTTCCTTCATGGGCTCTAGGGTATGCTTTATCCCATCGTTAACAAACTTGTAACATTTTATTGCCCCATCATGGATGACCTTCCTATCATATTGCCATGGTCTGCCCAACAGAATATGGCACACGTCCATAGACATGATATCACAAGTCACCTTGTCCTTGTACTTGCTAATATGAAACTCTACTTCACACTACTCATCGACCAACAGTTGGTGACCTTTCAGCAACCAATACACCCTATATGGAGTTGGGTGCTTCAACTTCTTCAAACCCATTTTCCCACCATTTCAGTAGCTACCAGATTATCAGTACTTCCACTATCTATAATTAATTTGCAGCATTTCCCATGTGACTTGCATATAGTCCAGAACAATGCTTTCCTTTGTGTCTGATCAACTACTTCCTTAGTTGGCTTTAATAATACCTTGTTCAACACCAAGGCTTCCTCGGTCTCTAGCATATTTTCCACCTCCTATAGTCGTGCCTCCGCTTCATCGGGATCAGCGACATATGCTCCCGTCTGCCCACTTTTTTCATTTTCAGGACATTCAAAGGACCTGTGTCCCCACTTGTGACACTTGTAACACTAATAGGCATTTCCTCTGCCTCTACCATTACCTCTTCCTCACTAGTATGACCTTCCTCCTCTGGTGTTACCTTCCCTTTGACTCTGTCTCGAAGTCTTCAAACTGTTGCCCTCTTCATTGTTGTTGGCAGTCCTACCTCTGCCAAAGGTCTGTCCCCAACCTCTACCAAAACCATGTCCTCTTCTGGAATTTTGTTTCCTAGCAATCTTTTCCTCCACCTTCAAAATACTTTGATAAGCTTCCTCTATGGTCTTAGGGGAAATGATACTATTTTCATATAACATCTCCATCCATAGACTAGTTACAAACCTCACTATTTTCTCAGGGGTATCTTCAACATAACCAGTTCTAAGGTTAACTTTATAAAATTCTTTAGTATATTCCTTCACGGTCATCATTCTCTGCCTTAGGTTCTGTACTTGTCTATAAAGGGAAATTTGATAATCTTTAGGTAGAAACTTTCTCTTCATTTTAGCAACCATCCTGTCCCATTTTTTAATCAATGGTTCTGTTTAATCTCCTCCTTTCTGCCTGTACATTGTCCGACCATAGTGTTGCATTTCCCTTCAATTTGGTGACATCAAACCTTATCCTCTTGTCTTCGTTGATTTCTTCATACTCAAAATATTTATCTAGTTCACATATCTAGTCTAACAATGCCTCTGTGGACAAACTGCCATCATAATTAGAGAGCTCTGGTCTTGGCTTGCTGCTAGCCAACAAAACTGACCTCAATAGCTTAATTTCTACTCCTTCATCATCTGACCCATCCGTTGTGGCTATGTTTTCCTCCTCACTGTCATCTACACCTTCCGGATCTCTACACCTTCATGCTTCCACTGCTGCCAAATGTGAAGTTAAATTCCTAATTTCTTCTCGTAACCCTTCATTCGCTACTCTTCTGATGGCTCTTCCTCGATCCCTTCTTCCTACCTCCATCTTTACTAAGAGAAAGGAACAATCTGCTCTGATACGAAAAATTGGTGGCAATCCCCAGGAGGAACACGTAGCTATGACCGTTTAATTCTTTTGGTTCCAAATTACGTTTGGTGGCAGGGTTTTGGTGTATGATTTTAACGTGGTTTATTGTTTGGTATCTACCCTCTGTACTAACCTCGAGCTTGCAACTATGGGTTATCACTTTCGCCGAGGGTGTTTGGAAGTCATTTCTCCTTTGGCTCTGCAGGTGCTCAGTGCCTTCACCTGGTATTTGTGATGGTTGGTAGGTTTCGTGCCTTTCTTGTCACGTATGGTGGTTTAATGTCCTTTTCTAGTTCTCTATGGTCTATTGATGTTGTGCCTTGCTCGTTCTCTGTAGAGATTCCCTACTCTAGTTTTTGGAGGGCTTTAGGTCATTTTCCACCCACAAGTCTATTTGTCTCTCTCATTTGCTTCAAGCTTTATCTCTGCTCTGTTTGTGGTGGTTCGTATGTTGATGTTGGGTCAGGTGACGGTTCAGCTTTGCAAATTTAGGTTCGTGTCTAGCTGCTGCATATGACAACTCGACAAACTCACTCTCAAGTAATCTTATCCTTCCAATTTCAATTTCACTCCTTGTTTTGGAGCTTCTAATGCTTTGGCTCTTTGGTGAGCAGGTAGAACGCATCCATAGCTCTTTTTCTAGTGGAAACCCTCTGTTACAAGTCTCAGCTCTCGTCCTCCATCATGGAATCATTCCCACTCTAGGTAAAATTCCTCATTCCTATTCCAATTGGTTATTCACAGTTGTTTTGGTTTCGTGGCTCCCGCTAACCGTTTCCCTGCTCTGTGGTGTTATGCAGGCCCTTCCAGGGGAATGCTGCCCCACTGCTTCAACCTGGGGACTATTCACAGGCTTAGGGAAAACCCAGGTTGGTTCTTTCCATGGTTGTAGCAATTTCTTTCTTGCTTTGTTTCTTGTTCTATTGATACTTGCTCTATCACTTTCTCTTGTTTATATTCAGTTATGCCCTTAGGGTTTTGGTTCCTTTGTGTCTGTATGTGGTCTCTGAGGTTTCCATGCCCTCACCGTTTGATTTGGGCCTAGCCTATGGACTGTAATTTTGTTGGTTTGTGTGGGTTTCGATCCCTCCACATTTTCCAAGTTATAGAATTTGTGCAGTCAATTTTGTTGAATGAAAAATGAAAATGTAATGTACAGGAAATGCTTTTAAATTCTGAATATAATAGTACCTGAGTTTTTTTTTATTGAGGGAAAAAAAGGAAATATATATGCTGGTGTACTTCTGTTTAGTTCTCAGTTTTGAAATGCTCCCTATTACAAAATGCTTGTCGATGCTTGTTCGGGCCTTTTGAATAAATGGTTTCATTTTCATGCTTACATTTTATTGCCTGAAACATATATGCACAACAAATATAATAAAAAATTAATATACTTCCTTAATGACATATTTTGAATTGTCTGCTACTATAGAGATTCAAATAATTGTAAATTACAACTTCTAAGCTCTCTCTCCTCTCTAGATGGCAGCCTCTCCATCCTCTCTGATTTTTCCTTTTCAATGCATTATTAGTAGTTTCTTTACAGTTGAGGAACTGTTCCTTAGTTACTTTTGATTTGTTTAAGAGTTTCTTCAAACAAGTTCCTAATCCTATCTTCATCTGCTTGCCTAGTTTTAAAAATTAACAATGGCTGAGTCAGCCTTAATTTTAAATGAAACTAAATGAAACAAAAACTCAAAGTGTTTTCCTCTTTTTCCAGCAAAATAAAATAAAATAAAAACATTTTCCAGCTGTTGGCTCTTCACTCAGATGCTCCTGCATCATAGTAGTTTAAAAATCGAACTGACGGCTCGAAACCATGGAAAAATAGGGACAAAATTAAGTGTACAATAAAAAGGCAAAAACGTCCTTACCTTAAAATTTTTGGAAAATATCATGAGAGAAAGAAATTCAACAAGGGAAATTTAAGTCAGCCGACACAGTCTTACACCAGGTGAAAACCCATGGAGCTGAACAAAAAAAAGGGTACTCGGGTCAAGGAAAGAGATTTATTGAAGTGTTAGGGCTGTGGCGACCCACACTTATTCAAAGACTGCCCACATAGTCCATAATCTGTCAAGAATATTCAAGCAATCCATAAAGAAAGAACTCTGAATGAATGTGGCTAGAAACATTCCTAGAATTAGTGTAGCACTAGAGGATAGCAGGCTCAACATTAATTTACTATGATATAAATAGAAGATATATTTTAAAACCAGTATGTTTCTGTTTTAATTGATACAAGGGCTAGTTTAAGCTATGTTAGCCCCCAAATTGTGGAAAATTGTAAATTAAAATTGAAAAAATATAAAAATGCATGGTTGGTGGAGTTAGCAACTGGTAGCAAAAGGAAGGTAACGAGTCAACTTAAATAGTGCCCAATTAATTTAAATGGTTATCCTATATAAATATATTTAAGCAACCTTCCATTAAAATCCTATGATCTATTACTAGCCACGAATTTGCTAGAAAAATAGAGAGTTGTTATAAACTGTTTGGAGAAAACAATGAATTGCATGGGTATGAATGGGAAAATCTAGTTAATTAGTGGTAAAACAAAACCAATATCAGTCTCAAAAATTTCACCCTTACACTTGAAGAGGAATGCTAGAAAAGGATGTCATATATACATGGTTCAAGTGGAAACAATTAAACAACAAACAAAAAATGAAAATTTAGAAGCCTTACTAGTCATTACTAAGTTTGAAGATGTTTTTCCAGAGGAAATTTTGGGGTTACCCTTGCGTAGAGACATAGATTTTTCTATCGATTTGGTACCATGTTCCACCCTAGTATCTATAACCCCTTTATCGAATGAGTATACCAGAATTGATGGAACTGAAAATCCAACTACAAGAACTTTTAAACAAAGGTTAGATCAGACCTAGTGTTTCACCATGGGAGCGCTCATGTATTATTTGTCAAGAAGAAGGATGGCACATTTAGAATGTGCACAGATTATCGACAATTAAATAAGTTAACTATCAAGAATAAATATTCATTTCCCGCAATTGATGACCTAATTGATCAAGTGAGGGGAGTAACTATATTCTTGAAAAGTGACTTAAAAACTAGTTATCATCAATTGTGAATAAAAGTTGAAGATGTTAATAAGAAAACCTTTAGAAGCAGATATGGTCATTATCAGTTTGTAGTATTACCTTTTTATCTCACTAATGCACCAACAACCTTCATGTGTCTAATGAATAGCATACTTCACTAATATCTTGATAGATATGTGTTAGTATTTATAGATTACATCCTCGTGTACTTTAAATATGAAGAATAGCATAAAAAACATCTCAAATTGGTGATATAGATTTTAGGAGAAGATCAAATTTATGCAAAACTCAGTAAATGTGAATTTTATAAAAATAGAATACAATATTTATGAAACATCATTTCCAAAGAGGGATTGTCATTTGACTTGGAAAAGGTTAGGGCTATTATGAGTTAGCTCAAACTTAAGGATGTGTCAACAATTCATTCATTTATGGGGATTACAAGATATTATTGAAGGATTATAAAGGGATTTTCAAAATTGGCTTATCTTGTTACTTCATTACAGAAAAAAGGGAATAAAGTTTGAGTGAGCAGCCAAATGCCAAGAAAGTTTTGACAAACTAAAAACATTACTAACAACAACCCCTATATTAAAAATTGCAGACCAAAATAAATAATTCAATGTCTTATGCCTATTTGGAAGGCCTTTGGGGGAGTGTTAATGCAGGAAAATGCAGTAATAGCTTATGAGTCTAAAAATTTGAAACAAGATGAAAGTAATTATGATTTATATGATCTAGAGCTAGCAGCGGTGATACATGCTCTAAAAATGTGGAGACACTATCTATTAGGTAAGAAGTTTATACTCGAGACATACCACATTAGTCTGAAGTATTTCTTTAGCCAACCTTATTTAAAAGCTATATAAGTAAGGTGGCTAGATTTTCTTAGTGAATTTGAATTTGACATAAAACACATAAAAGGGAAGGAAAACGAAATCATTGATTCCCTTAGCAGACATGCTCATACTTTGATATGGAGGACTATGAGAAGAATTAGTATAGATTTTGAGGAACATATTAAAAATTCAGTCCAATAGGATCCTCAATATCAGGAAATTCAATAGAAGTTATAGAAAAAATACATTCTAGGATATGCTAAAAATTCCGAAAAATTATTAACCTACCAAAATAGATTTTACATTCCCAATGTGGTCGAGTGAAAATAAATGGTATTGGACAAGTACCACAAGAAACCATATGCAAGTAATCTTGGATACCAAATTATGGTACCAACATTAAACAAAAACTTAATTTTTCTAGGTATGAAGAGGGATCTAGCAGAATATTAATACAATTTCTAGAATGTCAACAAGTAAAGGTGGAGCATGAACACCTGGCTAGATTGTTAAATCCATTTCCCATTCTAGAATAGAAGTAGGAGGTAATTTCAATGGATTTTGTGATATGATTACCAAGGACCAAGTACCAACATGATTCTATTATGGTGGTGGTAGACACCTTGACTAAGGCACCACAATTTATACCTATACAACCTACTTTTGGCACTACACAGATTGGTAATATTTTCATGAAGGAAATATTTTGACTGCATGGTGTGCTAAAAATGATAGTGGAAGACATAGACACTAAATTTAGCTCCCAGTTTTTGAAAGCCTTGTTTGGGGGCATGGGTACTAAATTGAATTTCAAAACCACATATCATTGTGAAATGAATGGAAAAACAAAAAGGATCAATCAGATCCTCGAGGATATTCTACGCATGTATGTCATGGATAGGCCTAATAAGTGGGAGGATTTTTTCCATATAAGAGAATTTGCTTATAACAATAACTATCAAACTTCAATCAAAATGAGCCCTTTTGAAGCTTTATGTGGCAGGAAATGTCATATGCCACTCAGTTGGAGTCAACCAAAATATAAATTTATATTGGAACCTAATGCCTTACAAGAAATGGAACAGATAGTGTGGAAGATTAGACAGAATATCAAAACTGGTCAGGATAGATAAAAAAGTTACGTGGATGAGAAGAGAATTCATAAATAATTTAAGATTGGGTACCATGCTTACTTAAGATTAAAAACAAGAAAAAGTACCATAAGAATAGGGACCTGTGTAAAATTGGCAGCATTATTTTGTAGGTCTTTTGAAATTCTGGATAGAGTTTTTCCCGTGGCATACTAGTTGGCTTTGCCCAACCATATTAAAGTTCATAATGTTTTTCATGTGTCCTTAAAGAAGTATATTCATGAGAACTCTCATGTAATTGATTGGAATTTGATATAGGTTGAACCTGAAGGATATTTTCTACGAGAACCACTCTGCATCTTGGATCGGAAAAACACCGTGCTTTGGAACCAAGTCGTTGCTCGGGTGAAAGTGTTTCGGAGGCACTTTACACATGAGAAGGCTACTTGAGAGTGGGAGGATAATACGAAAGAAGCCTACCCAACATTGCTTGAAAAATAGGGAAATTCATTAATAAACACTGAGGATAGTGTTATTTTGAAGAGGGGAAAGGTGTGGAGCCCTCTGTTTTTATGTAAATATTTTTTATTTAGTTGGGATCGCTAGAAAGCCATATTGAGCTCAATTATAAATGAAATATGATGATGTAATAAGTAAATTACATAAATGGAAAGGAAAAATTCTTGGAGAGGAAACATTTGAGTTTTAGAGATTATTGTCATGAATTGAAAACCGATATGGATGGATAAGATCAAGAGAGACTTCCCTAAAATTACTCCTATAAATCCCTAGGTGTTGATTAATAAAATTTAATTGGTTGGAGAGAAAAATGTATTAAATCACTCAGTGTAGGAAAAATCCATTGAGTAAGGGTGAATAAAGCACTGTGGGAGAAAAAGGTGGGCTTTAAAGAAAGAGGAAAAGATACCTTTTTTGCAATACAAAAGCAAACCTAAGATATTGGGGCTAGTATACCCTAAAAGGTCATATGTCGTTTAAGGAAAAATATGGTAGGGAAGTGAGGCATAAAATACCTTAACTAGAATCAGAAGAGGATGTTGATTCAACGATAATGAGATCTTGTCTGAGGGGGACCCAGTGACGATGGTTAATGGTTGGGTGGAAAATTGACTTTCCCAAGTTTAGTCAAGCAGACTTAGATTATATTAATTGCACTTACATTGTATATCTTGATATTTTTTGTTAGCAAACTATTTTTCTTATAAATTTTAATGGCCAGTAAAAGAATGATTTTGAATTTGGTTGGATAAATGTATTTAGCCAATAATTGTTCGATTGTTTCTCTCATCTTTGGTTATTCACATTCCAGTTTTTAAATTTAGTTTTTTTGTTATTATTTACACATGACAATGTATATTCTTATAGTAGATTGAATGTAATTAGTACCGGGAAGTGATGAGAGATAGGTGTAACCATGTTTTTATTTTGCATGTTAGTACATTATTTGGTAGGCCCCTATATTTTAAAGAAGAAATTAATAAATAAAGATGACACGATCATTCAAAAGCAATCAAACGAGGCAGTAGTAACATTTCTTAAGCATTAAAACTAGAATTGAAACCATGAATAGTTCTAGGAATATATTATAGAAAATTAGGGATACGAAGGAGGAGTTCGCACAGCAAAACCCATAATTCTTTTCGAATCTGTTAGAGTTAATTAACTCAATGGCATTGAAGTTAATGATGATTTGTAAGTTGATTATGTAAGAGCAGTGAGTTAAGTATAATAGAATTTGGAGGATACATAAAAATTTATAATATGGATCAGTTATGTCTGGCGGAAGTATTCTCGGTCGCACAGACCATCATACCCAGTGCGATTAATAGAGGACAAGAAATAAATCGCCATCTAGAAAACAAAAATTATAGTGGATCTCGGTAGATCTCAAATGAAAAGGAAAACTATTTGCTGGAATATGACCTGGAAAATTCCAATAAGTACCGAACATCTCTGAGTTTATCGGATAACAAGATATATATCAAACCAGTGAAACTCACAAAGTAAATAGCATAACAAATTAATTGAAATTTCCAGATATCTCGTAAGAGAATTCATATAGGTTTTCATTCTCCATATAATGTATGAAATATCATTACATAGTAGAATACATTAAGGACAAAATGATGGCTCTGAAAGTAAGAACTGTTGGATTTAGAAAGTCTAATTACAATAATTAGGTTGGACATACGTGCATTATGATTATGATATCAAATACTATCGCAAGATTACATCTATGTAATGATTAAAAATATGCCAAATAATGTGATTAATTAAATCAAGGCATTGTACGTATTTAAATAAGGATCTGGATACGAATACATATAGAATAATGTTAAACAATTATAATTGTTAATGGACCGATTATAGTTGATTAAATAATAGCAGTAATAAATTTCAGCTAAATTTCGGCTGTCCAGATTTCTTGACAGACTTGTTTCAGCTAAATTTCGGCTGTCCTGATTTCTTGACAGACTTGTTTCAGCTAAATTTCGGCTGTCCAGATTTCTTGATAGACTTGTTTCAGCTAAATTTCGGCTGTCCAAATTTCTTGACAGACTTGTTTCAGCTAAATTTCGGCTGCCCTAGGATTGGGGTTTTGCACTGCTATAAAAGGGCTGAGTCTCCAAGGCTTGTAATCACTCAGAAAAATTGTCTGCTCCATTGAAGACTTGATACTCTATCAAGGATAGCCAGAGAAAAGGATTGCAAGCTCTTGGAAGGATTCAAGAGCCAATAACTCAAGTCAAGACCAGGAGCTTTTGAAGATGGAAAGTAAATTCCGCTGTGCATTAATTTCAATTTCTTACAAAGGAGTAGATCTTGGTTAGGGTTTAAAGTAATTAGGAAAACCCATAAATTAAAACCAACAAGTGGTATCAGAGCACCCTTATGTAAGAAATTGCAGTTTAGGGTTTAAATATCCAGCTTGGTCCGCATAGGCTTGAAAATACGTGACCCAGTCTTTGTGGCCCATGTTTTGGTTTACACGCGCTCTATGTCTATTAGGTATGTATTCCCATCTGGACAGAACCTCAGATAATTTTTATTCTATTATGTCTCGGGACAGAACTGCAGATATTTTTATTCTATAATGTCTCGCTTTTGTACTCTGGGAAAATAATTTTCTCTTTCTCTTATAATTGGAAATATGTATTTGCAATTTTGTAGAATTATCTGGACATTGTTAATATTTATAGAGAGGTGGTCTTTTAATCTGGAATGTACCTGGTTTATAAGGCTTTTCATATAGAATATAAATAGAATTCAGTTAGAAATTGTGTATTTTTAAAGATCTTGTTTCAGAGGTTCAAAAAAAAAAAAAACACTTTGGTTTTCTTGACATAGAAATCTTCGAGGAAATTACAATAGCAATTTTTTTTTAATTTTCTGATATATCTGTGTGCGTGTGCCAAAAATTGGTCTCATGGTTGGAAATACACAACATCTACGTGGGACCATTTTCGTTCTGAATTTCGACATTTTTTTCTATTTTCTTGAATTTTGGCTGGCGGTGGGTGTTAACAACTGCTCACATATAGACCATGCCTCTGCGAGCATGTTTATCCATTGGTGCGAATAAATAGTGTAGTACTCACAGCCACAGCTTTGATCTTTGGATCGTATTGGGTCATAATAGGTATTAAATTATAAATGGTAGATATCATGTCATGTTAGCTTAGATAAATGATTTTTTAACCTAAATGCGTCTAAAGTGGTCAGGGTTCCACCGGAGAATGAGATGCTGAAACATATTGAATAAACGAAGTACTATGTACGAAAAATAATGCTGAAGTATAATGTATATAATGGTTCAAGATAATTGGAACGACAAAAGTAATTCTAAATCAGACTTCAGATTATTTTACCATCTTACCAGACCTTAGAAGTAATTGTGAGTAATTATAGTAATTATAATTTAGGTTATAATAACTATAATTACTATATATATTATGCTATATTTAGGCTAATTATTGAGATTTAGATATTATTTAAAATTGGTATTAACACCAATTAAAAGGTATAATACTGAATTCTAAACTGATCACAATAATGCTAATTATGGCATAAAATTTGTATTAACGTTAATTACTGATATAATACCAAATTCGGATTTTATCACAATAATGCTAATTATGGCATAAAATTTGTATTAACGTTAATTATTGATATAATACTAAATTCGGATTTTATCACAATGATGATAATCATGGCAACCATAAAATTATTTAGTATTCTCTAAATAAATTATTTAGTATTCTCTAAATAAATTATTGAAGCATTTCTAAAAAGTAATCATTGTAGAAATTGCTAAAGTTTTACTAATTTTGGAATCTAACTAAAGGCGTTTTTTAAGTATACATGTGTTGTTTTCGCATGAGTCAAGCATTGATGTTCGCAAACAAACCACTCTCTGTAAGACGATTGCAAGGATGACTCATGACAAGTTGAAATGATGTGCTGGCAATGGACGTGGGTGTTAGCTTTCCCAAAGGAGGGTTGGCGCCTGCTAAGTTGTTTGGTGCATAAGGGTAGTGTATAAAAAATAAGTTGCAACACACATGGACTGGCCTGGTCGTTAGTTCATGGATATGTTGGTCTGACCCAAAGGTAGATTGACAAAAAGGTTGCATGTTTGTACTTTATTCACTACACCAAAGTGCCTGAAGGAAATGATTGCACCCAAAGGTGTTTCATTACTGAATGGTGTTTTGGCTAAAGTTTTAATGGAGCAAATAGTTTTACACACGCCTTTAGATAAGATTTTAGAATTATGATTAAGGATCAAATCGTGACGCATCGTATCTAAATTATTTCCTTGTTCTTGAATTTTTCAGATCCAAACATAATGTCAAGTCT
>APFE030665559.1:0-24031 GCA_000404065.3 Pinus taeda
CTTAGCCTTAGAGTTCACTGCCTTGACCTCCATGTTCAATGGGAGGATCGTCAGTCCGACCTCTCTAGCCAATCGTGTCATCATAAAGTTATGGTGGCCCCTGTGTCCACAAGAGCTTGAGTGGTCTTTCCACGGACCATCAAGTCCACGAAACCCAGACTGTTCATCCATGATTTCTCCATAACCTGTCCTTGCATACATATTCGTTCTCTTCGTTCATCATTCGGAAACAGCTTCACCATCTGTGAACCTACTCTGATACCACCTGTCACGCCCCCAACTCTTTTTTTCTTAAGTTGAGCAGGTGCGGCACCGCTTAAACAACCAACCGTTTCCATAGTTAAGTTATTTTACGAACTACGCCTTCAATCTTTCATAAAAACTTCACTTATTATTATAATGTGCAGAATCCATTATAAATGCTTGATAAACGAAAGCCAAGAACCATAAGAATATGCAAGAGAAACTTTTCTTTATTTATATAGAAGAATTTTACAATGGTCGGGAGTAACAACTCCACCGGCGTTCGTAACCAAGGCGGGTGCCCGCCCGTGCAAGAGCGCACGGCAGTCTGCCCACGCCTTAACCAAAATCCAATATACAATACAACCGAGTTTGCTGTCCTTCGGGTGGGCGCGCCCGTGCACGACCCGTGCCCAAGTTCCAACCCAACTCCGTGTGCAAACGTGGTGGGCGGGCGCCCGTGCGCTCCATCGCCCACACTACCCGCGCTGTAATGTTATGTCACCCGACTCGGCGGGCACATCCTCAAGTGCGACCTGTGGTTCTCTGTCTACCTCGCATCTCTTCTGCACACAGCTAGAGGTGCGAAGATCTGCGATGTTGATCGATGCCTCAAATGGAAGGCGCACTTTGTGTGCTTATACCCTTCGTTGGAGTGGGAAAATGCTTGGTCGACCCACCATCTGTCCGTCGTTCAACCTGCACGCCATCGCCCGGTGTGTGGTCGGCTCGCCCATCGTGCGGGACCACCCACCCGAAGCGCCCATCATGTAAGGTCTGCTTACGGTCGGCTTGTCGGTTGGCTTTGCCCAACTCGCCATATAAACATGCGACGCTCTCCTCATAACCGCGCGTTTGTCCATCGCGCCTCCGTATGTTGGAGCGCTCGCCATACTTAGTCGCATTTTCATCGTGTGAGGGGCGCACGCCCGTGCTGGAGCTGCGAGGCGTTACAGGGAGGGTACCCGTGAAGAAATTGGCACTAATCACGAAATCGTGGAGGCCAATTCCTCTTAGGCAACGCATAGCCTTAGCTTATCGAAGGACTCTCTCACCTCCTATTTGTCCATCGTCCTGTCGCCAGACATCATTGTCCCACACCCCTTCCACTGAATTTTCTGTGATCATTACAGCCGCTTGAACCTCCGAGGATACATATTTGGCGATACCCAGCGCTACCAGACACGGGGTATGCACGTCCAATTCAAAATATAGTGGGCGGTTAAATTGAAAATATCAAAACCGGGCGGGAAAATAATATCAAAATTTTTTGGGGAAAATTCAAATGTGAGATCCATCATGCCCATGGTGGATCGTGTGACATCCACATAAGCCATGGTTGATGGATGCGAATACATACCGAGGTCAACACAATCTCCTATTAATGGGATCTGTTAGCTGGAGAAATGATGCACACGGGTTGACAGCCAAAGCCGATGTCAGAACCCGTTTCCCAACACTGTATTTAGGGCCTCTTCAGGGTGCATTTATATTTCTATATAGGTGGGCAGGAAATCTAATCCCGGGCTAAAAGAACAATGCATGCAGGACAAATGTGGCGTATGACATGATAAGATTTTAGTTGGAACTTGGCTCGTGACAATAAACAAAGGTTAGTTATGTTTTCCATGCACACCAAGATTAAGGTGACTGGGAGTCACGTGGGGGTGTATCACCAACTTGACAGTACAAGCACTGGTATTAATGAAGCGAGCTTGAATTCAATCTCCCCCTCGAGTCTTGACGGCAAGAGCTAACGAGTATACTATAGGGCATTAAATGTCTGTTTAGCTGTATGCTCCATAACACGATAACACACGGCTATTATTTTTTATTTCTCTACTCACAGCGCATGTGTTATATCGCATTATAGAGCATGCAGCTAAATGAACATTTAATGCCTTATAATATGCTCGTTAGCTCTAGCCGAGTCTCGACAATTTGCCTGCAAAGGAATTTAATTTGCTATCTTGGGAAGGAGAGGAATATGATCGATGGAAGAGGAGGGGAGGATATGGAATTAATGGAGGTAGAAGCATGAAATTAGGGAAGTTGGGGTGGAGAAATCATATTTAAACATCCTCTATCGAGTCATTCGGCATCGATCCTCTTGCTTTTCGAGCATATTTCTTGGTCCTGCAGTCTGTCACAGTTTTTGGCAATGACTTTGTCAGGTGACCAACCTTCGAAACTTGAGCTAGAAGGCGGCAATGGAATTCCTTTTTAAATTTCTTATGGGAAGGCCTGAGTTGTTGACGCGTTGAATTGAGCTTCTAGAGGGAGATAAAGAGGCCAACGCAGCCCAGATATAGGCCCGGCTTGAATGTTTGGAAGCGAGGGTGGACCAGAAGATAATCAAAAGGGAATCTGACTTGATGACCAACGACTCAAAACTTGTGTGCGACAATCTATTTGTTCAGGTCAACAAAATTCTAGTTGGGATGCCAAGCTCAAGCCCCAAGTAACAGGAGGGAAACTTCGGTAGAGCTTTAAAGGAAGCAACGGCGATCGAGGGGAAACAAGTCCCTAGCGAGTAAGCCTGATCTTCCAACAATGCTTAATTATGTTTTATCGATGTATTGCAAATACATTTTTTTTCTTGGGAAATTTTCTAACGTTTATGTAAAATATCACTCTAGAATTACCCATAGGGCTAGCTGAGGAAATAAAATCCTACTTTGAAAATATTGGCATGTAAAAGCAGCAGAGATATTGAGACGAAGATATAAATTGTTCAGTCCTTGAATTCCTTCAATAATAGCCAGTAAAAGTAATTTTAGCGGCTTTACTTATATTAACACTTTCTCACGGTTATATATAAAGAAAGTGAAAGTGTAAAAAGTAGAAAGGCGTTATTTTATGAAAGAAAAATTCAGGAGGACTAATTTCTTAATAATATATATATATAATATATATAAATATATATATATATATATGTATATATATAATAGTATATATATATAAACTATATATTTATTATATATACATAGATATATCATATAATACAAGATATATATATATATATATATATATATATATAATTATATATATATAATATATATATAATATATATAATATTTTCTAATTTATTCATATATGAATTAGCAAAAATATCATTGTAAGTATAACATGACATCAAGAGTTTAAGAGGTAATTATAGTTGTGTCTTGAGCACTTGTATCTGGTGAAGCAGGAGCTTCTAGGTTACACTAAAGATGACTTTCAAGGTGAGCTAGCCGGGTATCCAAACTAGTGAAACATGAGCATTGATATCATTGCACCTGCTTGATTTTATTCAAAGAAAAGACGATATCATTATGGTATTCATGCTTCTCCTTCAAGACCCTTCTCAAAAGAGTTTTCATCTTCCAATTGAGAGTAACAGGGTTCAAATACTACCTTCCTCTTTCCTTGGTATGACCAAGGTCAGGAACCTAATTGGCTACCTCCTTTTGGATTTCTAAATCTGAATAAAATTGTCGATTATTGGTGGTGAGAGCTTCGAGTTGATGGATTTCTTTCTGAATCTTAGGAGGGTGGAATAATGGAAGATGGTTGTAGCTTCCTTGCCATCAGCTTAGGCCCGCTTCATATCTTGAGATCCTCTAGGACCAACCCCCTAGTGGATGTGCATCTGTTGTCAAGGCATATTGTATCACAAGAGACATATACAAACAAGATAGCTTTCCCACAATAGCCTAGGACTTAAAGGAATAAGACTGAGAAAGTCAGAAAGAAGCAAGAAATTAGAGGGTTCTGGGAATCGTGGGAAGACAAGGTTTACATATAGAGGAGGAAAAATGAAAAGTAATGGTTAATGGAAAACTCCTAGCAGGGACTAGTGCTCACTAGGAGAAACCATAATTCATGCCGATACTCGACCGAGTTGAACTCGAAACTAAGAAAACAAGCATCCACCAAAGAGAAACAAAACCATAGAATAAAATTGCTAGACTATAAGAGTAGAACAATACGTTGAATTGACTAGCCCGTCAAACTTGGGCCAACAAGGTCATGTGTGCTAAATAAAGTCGAACTTTACTAGCTCCCACAACATCTATCTCCAGTGTAGTCATCAAAGTCCCAAGATTTGTAACCCATGCATTCCCAAATCCTATCTCGTGATATTTGCTCAACTTCCAATGCTTGTGTTGAGGACCTCCAAACCCAAAAGCTAGGTTGTCTTGCATGTAGTCACAAGTGAATTAAAATCCATAATAGAAGACCAACTTCGAAGTCTGATAAAAATCCCACTAATTTTTCCATAGCTTAGCAATTGTTCCGCTGCATGTGAATCTTCTGTTGTTATATGCCGAAGGAAATTGTGCCACCTTTCAACCAACACCTTAATTGGGGTAATTAGTCATAATTTTTACTTAAATTTAAATAATATTTTTAATATTATTCTTAAACATCAGGAAAAAACAGATTAAATTAAATTTACTTTCCTTTCACCAAAAACTAAATTATTATTTAATAATTATTTTATTAAATAAATTGAAAAATAAAAAATGAAAAAATATTGTAGATTTTTGTTCCTCATTTTTATTAACTTCGTTTTTACTAACATAAATATTGTAATATCCCTAACTCGGAATATTCCTCAAACCCCAGCAAAATCTCAACCAGGAAAACAAACAAGTGGTATAGTAGCTGAGAAAATCACAGAGATATAATGACAGAGATATAATAGTAGTGCAACAACGATAATGAACATATTAAATATAAACAGATACACACGAAATGCAGTGAGAAATGTTAACCCATTTTATTGTACTAAGTAAAGGAATGAGTAGAGAGGTGATCAGAAGGATGGCACCTCGACTTGCACAAGGCAAGTGAAGAAATACACTCAGAATAACAAAGGAATGGCCTCACACTGATTTGCATCCCAGCTGTTGGGAAACTGCCGTGCTGCTACTACTACTGGAAATTGAATGAGGATTTGGGGCTGCTCCCCTCCTCAGAAAATGCTAAAACTCTGGAATCAGACTCTACTCAAGAAACCTAGAAAAACCCAGAAAGATTTTCTGAAATGGCCGACCCCCGAAAATCACCCCCTTGGGGTTCTGTGCAGTTCCTCAAAGATGCCGATGAAACTGAATGCTAATGAAACTACTGCTGGAATGCCAATGGAAATACCTTTCCCGAGCAGGCACTCGAAGTTTCCCTGGGGTAAGGGTGAGATCTCCGAACGAAGACACTCAATGCACTAAACAGTGCTGCAGACTAGCTAAACAACCAGTGTGCTCTAAGTCGAAATGACTATCACAAATGCTCATGACCCGAATGATCAAAATGAGGGGGCTCCTCTCTCCTTTATAGCCTTTGCCTCTCTCAATCCTAAGGCTCACCTCCTCCTGCATGATTCCTCTCTTGCCATGTGTTTCTTCCCTCCTGCGCAGTCCCTCCATGTGTATGCATGGGCTCCATTTCTACGTCCCCCTTTGGCCCCCTTGGCTCCCCTCTAAATCACAATGTTGTGGTACTAGGAAGTGACTTTTTATTCTAAAAGTGAGTTATGTCCCCCTTCCTCACTTTTTTTATTTACAAATAACTATAGAAGGAAAAAATTGAACAAAATCGAATATTCCAATTAGCCATGGCTAATTAGGAATATTACAGTCTCCCCCGACAAAATGTTGCTTGTCCTCAAGCAACTGAAGTGATGGATGCTGCAAGATCTTCTCACTCTCCCAAGTGGCATCCTCATCCGACAAATTCTTCCACCTCACCAAGAATTCCCGGACCATCCTGCGCCGCAGCTGCCTCTCCCTGGTATCAATATAGCCTCCGACTACAATACCAAATTCCCCTCATCATCCATGGGTGGTATCTCATCTATCATTGTCACCTGCTGCCCCAATGCCTTTTTAAGGCATGATACATGAAAAATGTTATGAATCTTGCTGCCTTGGGGCAGCTCCAACTCATATGCAACCTGTGCAATCCTGCGTATCACCCTATATGGCCCATAAAAGCGGGACTTGAGCTTCTCAGCCCCCTTCTGCTTCAGTGACGACTATCGGTATGGTTGTAATCGTAGGTAGACCATGTCCCCTACCTCGAACTGTCTCTCCACCCAACCCCTGTCGACATACAACTTCTGTTGGTTCTGCATTGTAGCCATGTTATCCTTAAGAGCTCAGAGGATATCCTGACTCTCTTGGATCCAAATCTTGGCTCTAAGAGCCTTTCTATCACCAAACATCACGTTAGCAAAAGATAAAGGATGATACCCATATAAGGCATAGAATGGTGACATACCAATGGACATGTGATGTAAAGTATTGTAGCAGTACTCCCCCAGATGCAGCCACTTCAGCCATGCTCGCTACTGCCCACTGACATAGTTACGCAAGTAGCCCTCCAGTCACTTCTTAACTATCTCTGTCTGCCCATCCGTCTATGGGTGATAACTGGTACTCGGTGTCAACTCCGTCCCCACCAATCGGAAAAGATCCTACCAAAACTCGCCCATGAAATGGCTGTCCCTATCATTGGCGATGGTCTTAGGAAGACCATGTAGCCTGAAAATCTCTCTGAAGAACAATTCAGCCACCTGTGCTGCTGTATAGTGTGTGGATATGGAAAAAAAACGTGTGTACTTTGTCAGTCGATCAACGATGACAAAGATACAATCCTTGCCCTGTACCATGGGCAACCCTGTGATGAATTCCATCAAAATACTCTCCCATTTCCCCTCCGGAATGGGAAGAGGCTGCAATAAACTCGTGGGATGGCTCATCTCTCCCTTGTTCCTCTGGCAAACATTGCACTCCTAGATGTGCTGGAGTACATCCTCCTTGAGGCCCTTCCATGAGAACCTCTCTTTAATGGCCCTGTAGGTTTTGGTAAACCCCTGATGTCCTACCAAAGGTGAATCATGCGATGCCTGGAGTATCTTCTTCTTGAGCTGAGACCCCTCAGTCAAGAAGATCGAATTCCTGTAATAGATTATCTCATCGACCACCCTGTACCTGTCATCTTCCACGTGCCCATCCAGGACCTCACATGCAAACATGTCCTTGGAGTACTCTACTAAGAGTCGAGCCCTCCTATCTGTGTCCAAGCTCATAATAGCCAACATGGCTGGTCTACGTGGAAGGGCATCTGCTACCACGTTGTTCTTACCCTTGACACACTCAATGTCAAAGTCATATGCTTGGATCTTACTGATCCACTTCTGTTGCCTCTCCTGTAGCTACTTCTGCTCTAAAAAGAACTTGAGGCTGTTGTGATCAGTCCTCACCCTGAACCTGTTACCCACCAAATACTGTCGGTACTTAGCCAATGCATGCATGATGGCCAACATATCCTTTTTGTATACAGAATACAACCTCTCGTGCGAAAGGAGCTTTTGGCTTTCAAAGGCTATAGGGTGACCTCCCTGCATCAATACTGCACCGATCCCCTCTCCCGACGCATCACACTCCAAAACAAATGGCTGCGTGAAATCTAGCAATGCAAGCACTAGGAAGCTGCACATAACCTCATTGAGCCTATCAAAGGTTCGCTACGCTGTATCTGACCAACTGAAAGCCCCCTTCCTCGTCAAATATGTCAATGGTGCAGCAAGCTATGAGAAACCTTTGACGAACTTCCAGTAGTAAGTACAAATGCCAATGAATCCTCGAAGTTTCGTCACATTTCTCGGCTCTGGCCATTCTCTGATGGCCCTGATCTTCTCCTTGTGGACCCTCACTCCATCCACCCCTATGATGTGTCCCAGATACAACATCTCCGTCAACCCAAACTCACACTTGGAGAGTTTGGCATAGAACTTTTGCTCCTATAAGATACGCAATACTGTCTCACTGTGCTGGAGATGCTCCTCCCAAGTCCTGCTGTAAATGAGAATATCATCGAAGAATACCAACACAAACTTCTTCAAGTGACTACGGAAGATGTGATTCATGTAGGATTGAAATGTAGCGGGGCCGTTGGTTAGTCCAAAAGGCATAACCAAGAACTCAAAGTGACCATAGTGACACTTGAAGGCGGTCTTGGAATGTCCTGCTCCCTCACGCGAATATGATGGTACCCAGATCTCAAATCAATCTTTGAGAAGTAACATGCCCCTCTCAACTCATCCATTAACTCATAGATCTTGGGTATGGGGTACCTATTCTTCAGGGTCTTCTTGTTCAGGGCCCTGTAGTTAATGCACATCCTCAATGTACTGTCCTTCTTCTTCACTAACACCACAGAAGAAGCAAAAGGACTCGTGCTCAGTCGGATATGCCCAAGAGCCAACAACTCCTGGATAGCCCGCTCAATCTCATCCCAATAGGCCTTGGGGTGCCTATAGGGGGTGGTAATCATGGCCTGTATGCCCTGCTCAAGCTCGATGGTGTGCTCAAACCCCCGATTCAATGGCTCTCCTGGTGGAATCTCCCCAAACACTATGGCATACCAATCAAGGATAGACTGTATCTCTGGGTTTACTGTCTGCCATGTAGTCCCCGCCTCTGATACACACAGCTCCACTCCCACTCTATGTCTCCCTTTCGGAAGACTGCCTCCATCTGATGAGCTGAAACATTCTGAGGTGGATATGTGTGATGTCCCCATATCTTCTCGTGCCTCCCCATCTTTTCATCATCCCACTCCATCTCCAGGGTCTTCCAATCTGTCGTGACCTTCCCTAGAGTGATAAGCCACTAAACACCCAGTATCATGTTGGTGTCCGGAATATCGACCATGAAAAAGTGGTCAGTCAATGTGTAGGTGCCCATCATCATTGAAAGCTCTGAAACATAACGACCACACGTCATGGTCTAATCTCCTGGGATCAAGACTGAAAACTCATCGAAGCTCTCTATCTGTATACCTCTCTGCTCAACCATATGGGCATCGATGAAGTTGTGGGTCACCCCACTGTCAACCAAAACTGATACTCTCTGGCCACGTACTGTCCCTCGTACGCGTAGCATCAGATACTTGGGAACTCCTCGCAATGTTGCAAGGGCCCCTCCGGTGGGTGCAAAAGGTGCACCACCTACTGCTGGCGGTGGTGGTGGCAAAGGACCCAGTCTGACATGGCTATCTCCTGCCTCCACATCATCCTCGTCATCCTCCTCTCCACTGCTCTTAGAGAAGACCTCAATAAAATGTGCTTTATCAACAACACATCTATGTCTTGGTGCCCATGGCTCCTGACAAGTGAAGCATAACTGCTTCTTCTTCAACTCCCTCTTGGCATCATCATCAAGCTGTACTCGTCCTCGATTCCCCTTTGGAGGTGGAATCCTCACATCCTTCCCCTTATATTCGAAAGTCTGTCTCTGGGGGTAAGGTGTCCGGGTCCTGGGTAAGACATCCTGTAAGTCCTGGGCCCTGTTGATAATGTCCTGGAGTGTGGCTGGTCTAGTGGACTAGACTAAACCCTGAAGTGGCTCTGCTAACCCCTCAACATACATATAGACCCTTCGTGTCGTGCATAGGTCTGGCACCATCACAGATACCCTCAAGAAATCTGCAATGTAGGTCTCTTGGCTCCCTGTCTGTTTGAGCCTTGTCAGCTCAACAAAATGCTGCTTTGGATCCCTCCGATCAAATCACTCCATTAGTCTCCTGTTAAACTCGGAATATGTCATCACTGTGGAGTGCCCTAGTGTAACCATCCCATGAAACCACCAATCCTGGGCCTCACCATCCAAATGCAATGTTGCCACCTTGATGGCCTCTGTCTCCAACATCTGGTTAAGCTGGAAATAAATGTCCAACTTCTCCACCCAAGAATTTGCCGAATTGTTTGATGAACCATCAAACATAGGCAAGTGAAATCTACTCGCTACACGGTGGGTGTCACCATCATGGTAATGTCGGTACCCTTTGTGATGGTCGTGGGGTCTACTATCTCGCTCGAGCTGAACAAAATCTCTGAATGAGAGGGCTTCCTTGAACTCCTGCCCGTAGGTCTAGTACTCTACAAAATAATCGCCCATATGTCTGGGCTCTGCCTCCTGCAGGGTTACAACCCCCATGTCGGCTCCTAAGAAAGTGGGCATGGTAGAGCGTGTAGGGGCATGTGAGGCCACCTGCTGCGTAGTATCACGCTGCTATGGCAAATGATGGGATGCACCTGATCCCTCACCAACCTGAAAAGCCTATGGGCTCTAACGTTGTCTAGCCTCTACTACTGTGAATCTCTGCCCCATCACCTCAATCTGCCTCAACAGATCTTGCATGGATTTGAGGAGCATATCCGCAAATCTCTTCCCGTCATCATCTGCCATCAGATCCAACTGTTCCGCATCCACCACAGGCTCCTCCTCTTCTGCCTCCACCACCAGAACACAGTCTCCCTCTCCATAAGTGTTCTCCAACCTATACCCAGTGTCTCTATATCTCTGACCTCTGTAACAGATATAGGGTTTTTCCCCCATTGTCATAGATTGCTAGCTCCACAGGTTGAGCCAGATTTATGCCTTGATACCACTGTAATATCCCTAACCTAGAATATTCCTCAAACCCCAACAAAATATCAACCAGGAAAATGCACAAGTGGTGAAGTAGCTTAGAAAATCACAGAGATATAATGAAAGAGATATAATAGTAGTGTAGCAACAATAATGAACATATGAAATATAAACAGATATACACGAAATGCAGCGAGGAATGCTAAGCCATTTTATTATACTGAGTAAAGGAATGAGTACAGAGGTGATCAGAAGGATGACACCTCGACTTGCACAAGGCAAGTGAAGAAATACACTTAGAATAACAAAGGAATGGCCTCACACACATCTACGTCTCAGCTGCTAGGAAACTGTCGTATTGTTGTTGCTACTACTGGAAATCGAATGAGGATTTGGGGCTTCTTCCCTCCTCAAAAAAGGTTGAAACTTTGGAATCAGACTCTACTCAAAAAACCCAGAAAAACCCAGAAAGATTTTCTAAAATGGCCGACCCCCGAAAATCACCCCCCTTGGGGTTCTATGCAGTTCCTCAAAGACGCTGATGAAACTGCTGCTGAAATGCTGATGAAACTACTGCTGGATTGGCAATGGAAATACCTTGCCCAAGCAGGCACTCAAAATCCCCCGGGGCTAAGTGTGAGATCTCCGAATGGAGACGCTCAATGCACTAAACAATGTTGCAGACTAGTTAAACAGCTAGCGCTCTCTAAGTTGAAATGACTATCACAAATGCTCATAATCGGAATGATCAAAATTAGGGGGCTCCTCTCTTCTTTATAGCCTTTGCCTCTCTTAATCCCAAGGCTCACCTCCTCCTGCATGATTCTTCTCTTGCCATGTGTTTCTTCCCTATTTCTACACCTTCTTACAAAATTCCTAGCCAATGCTAAGAGAAAAAGTTATGATGATTTTCCCCAGGTCACCTGTTTGGAATGTAATTCAGGAGTTTGCAAAAATACCAACTTCCTCAAATCATATCTCCCCAAATATAGTGCAAAATGCTCTGAAATTCGGGCTCAAGATTCAACGCGATGTCTTCTCAAATGGGTTTTTGTTTTAGCTTCTGAAACGTCGCGGAAAAAAAAGTTATTGCAAAAATGCCACGATGACCTGTTTGGAGTAGCGAAACCCTAGAATCCAAAGCTCTGATACCAAATGTTATGAACCAACTCAAGAAAAGATAGAAAAGATAGATCAACGCCTTAGAATTCAGCCTCTTCGAGGGGGCAACCTCCTTTACATTACATAAATGAACAATTCTTGGATGATACAAATGACAAAACCTCCTTTCTATATATAGGAGTCTAAGGAGTCACAATATAACCCAGCCGACCTAACAATAATAATATAAAAGCCACAAAAATAACAATAGAGAGATTCTATGGGGCACAATAATAACAATATGGGGGCAATAGGGGCACAACAATATTAATAAGGGGTACAACTACAATAGTAATGGGGTAATCACTAGTATTATAGGGACCCAACATGGAGGTAACAAAAACCTTGGTAAAGCCATGCATCAAGGTTAGGTTCAACAAATTGACAAAGATAGACTTGGGAGTTGGTTTGCATAATATTCAACAAGAGAAGATAGAGGAAATCCCTTGGGATAAACAATGGAATAGCTTTAAGAAATGAGATTTTCCAAATAAGAAGTGGAATGTGGAGTCAATTTTCTTCCATGTAGCTAGAATCATGGATTATTTAGGTGCCCCTCTCATGTCATATTTCGATGACTAGAAGTAATAACCCACATAATTCATAGTGATTCAATTTCATGAGGGTGTTTTGTGGTAGGACCGTCAAATTGAAATACCCGCAAGTCTATTCCACCAAATTATGTCTCTTCCTTATATAGCAAACACAATTCCATGGACAGTCGACTCACACAAGTGGATCCAAAATTTTACAAGGGTGGTTAACTATAAATTACTCAAATGGATTGAATATTAGTCAAATAAATGAACTGCACATAAAATGGACCTACATTATAGTGTTGTTGTGTCTTACTCTAGTAAGGTCAACATCAAATGCCAAAATGAACATGCCAAAGTAAATTGGATAGATTTTTAGGTCAGGGAAGAAATACAATAGGGCCAACCACCTTGAAAATATCATTGAGATGAACTACCAATAATTCCAAAATTATGGTAGGGAAATCATATTTCCTTCTTTAATTATTTGGATAGTTATGGGACAAATCTCAATAATTGTGGAGGCTTCATTAAAAAGAAGCACAACTCCTTCAATGAAGAATTATAAGTACTTTCCCACAAACTAGTTGGGGAAGATGGAATCTATTCTCCTAGGATAAATCTTTAGGGATTGGGTAGAAAATTTAAAAAATGTTTCCCATAAATGGAGGGTGGAATGGCATATTTGTTGGGATTTACATCCATTGTCCCACATCTAACTATATTTGGACAAAACAAAGGTTTAATACATGAAAAATGATCAAGTCCAACCTAAGGATTTAGTATATCATATGGCTGCACTTACTATTCTCGAGGAGTTGAGTTGATAATTAATCACAATGATCGATATACTAGTAGGAGTCCTCCATCCTAGTGAAGCACTAATAACCCTATTACCAATGGAGAATTTGAACATAATAGGGAGGTAGATTTATACACTCAACCCTTCAAAGTGGATTTAACAATCCTTGGAACATTACCGAGCAAGAAACAAATTGAAAAGAAGCAAGTCAAGAAAACCCCGCAACAAGTCTATAAGTATGACTTTTGAATCAACTAGGAAGAATTACTTCATGATATATCCTTGGACAACCCCAAACAAAAGAAAAAACCTGATAAAATAACATAAGAGGTGCTATAAGAAATAACTAGAAAGGGGAAGTCGACTAGAAGGTAGACTAAAGCTAATTAGATGATGATGAGATCCTCATTCAAACCTTAGATCCTGGAATCATTGATACATGCTAAACCCATATTTATAGAAACAATCAAATAGAGGATGATGTAGGAGAAATAAAGAAAAGAAAGGGAATGTTGGACAAATTTTTACCCTTTGGCCAGGAGGGCCAACAAAAATAAAATAGGCAACCAAAGAAAGACAATTGTAGAAATTTAACATAAAGACATCTATAAATAGAAAAATAAAACCAACGAATTACAACAAACTACTTTCCACCCAATTTTTTGCAGCTTAAAACACAAAGTTGGAATCCAGATTCGTTCATTAACACAAGTGAAAAATTACATACTATCCATGACCTCCGTACCATAGAGGCAGGGAGGCAATTATGCCTCCAACACTCTTGTTAGCCCATAACCCTCGTATGCACTACTTTAGGAAAGAGACACAAACTTCAATGCCATCATAGATCCCTAACCCTAAAATTTTCCATAATCATAACATGAGAGGGGAATATTTTAATAAAATATCCTAACTAATTTTCCCTCCATGGAAAATTCATATTTCTAGTCATTTACGTCACATTCAAATTTCTTCTTTTTCACAAGTGCATCTCCTTTACAAGTACATTCAATTGTCATTTATATTTCACTACATTTTCACTTTCTTTTACTCTTCCTAATGCACTCTAAGTCTTCTAGATAATCCATAAGCATGCTCTTTGTCTTATGTGTTGATCCTTTGGAGTCTTCTAGATCATCCATAAGCATGCTTTCTCACCATGCATCCTCCAAAAGGGCATCCACACAAACCCATAGCTTTAGTTGCTTCACCCTGCACATGCCTTCTTGAAATTAATCATTCCTCTCCCACCATGTAGTGGACAAGATCCACCACAAGCTTCTCCCTATGCCTTCCTCTGTCAGGACTAACCCTCTCCAACAACTTTGATCCGAAGGAAGTAGAAAAATCCCACTTTTGCTATTTCTCTGTGATCTGACATTATTTTGGAAGCAATATCGCTTGTTCCTCCGCGCAAGACAAGTGCCCACCTCTTATTAAGTCACGTAGAAAAAATTACAGTCGAGGAATCTAGGAACTTCATTGTTTTCCAACATCATTTTCCCCCTTGAATTGTCACACATTACACAAGAGCTCTTTGTGAACAATCAAACCCAAGGAGCTCGACTTTTCAAGAGAGGGATTGAAAGCACACCTTAACAATAAATCGAAGTCTAACAACATAACATGTCCATCCCCTCTGACCATAAATTTTTTAGGCTTAATATCCTCATAGATTATTCCTAGCATGCACAAATACTCAAGATGAAGTAGGACTTCAGTTGTATAAAACCATGAATCCACTTCAGACTGTTAATTAAACACTCCCAATATCCCCACTTCCTATGTGCTTTAGAAGTATGAAATGACTCAAATCTAGAAATTTCTAACCACAAAGTTAATAATTGTTTATTCTTCCCAAAGCTATAGGATTTCTAGGTCTGTAACCTCTATCCAACCACAAGTTCATCCACCTAGAATTCTCTTCATCACTGATTTCACCTAACTGAAGATAGGAACGAGGCTTTTCCCAACTAGTGCAAATTGCTGGGAAATATTTTTTCCCTCTAGGTAGGAGGGCCAAAAAAAATAAAACAGGCAAACAAAGAAAGATAACTAAAAAAATTTAACAAAGACATCCACAAACAACAAAACAAAACTAGGAAATTACAACAAACTACTTTCCACCCAAGTTGCTACAACCTAAAACACAAAGTTGAAATCCAAATTCTTTCATTAACACAAGAAAAAATTTACATATTAGCTAGGCCCTCCCTACCATAAAGCCAGAGAGGCAACACTACCTCCAACACTCGTGTTAGCCTAAAACCCTCATATTCAATACTTTAGCAAAGGGACACAAACTCCAATGCTATTAGAGACCCATAACCGTAAAAAAGTTCTTTGTCATAACAAGAGAGGGGAATATTTTAATAAAATATCCTAACTAATTTTCCCTCCATGGAAAATTCACATTTTATGTAATTTACATAACATTTAAATTTCATCTTCTTCTTAAGTGCATCTATTTTACAAGTACATTCAACTACCAATTTCATCACATTTACACTTGCATTCTCTTCATAATCCACTCTAAGTCACACTTGGTTCCCAACAAGGAATCTCAACAGGAGGAGAGTACTAGTTGAACCATTCTAGTTTGTGGCACGCGTAAGGCTTGAAAGATGAAAAAGGAAAGGACCAAGAAATCAAGGCTAGTTTAGATTGATTTTACTAGAGTTGCCTCTACCACTAGATACCTAAGTAGAGGAAGAAAATAACATCAAAGAATAAGAGAAAGATGAAGAACAAGTTTCTTCAGAGAGCACCAAGTCAAATATTTTGATTGAGTCTCCATCAAACCATATCACTTTAGAACCAAAGCAACAAAAAATACAACTGACTAAGAAAAAACAGAGTATTTCTACTTCTCAAAAAATAAAACTTCCAAAACAATCATAACAACCTAAATAGCTTACTCAACCACAATCATAAAAGTGCATTCCTCATCTAGCACAATAGCAGTTGAGAGACAGGGAATAAAAATAGTTGGGGTGAGAAAAGAGAAAAGATAAGTAGAAGCTCCAAAGTAAAAAGGATAAAAAGTTTAAGATCACCTCATTGACATAGATAGAGTAAACTTAGTTATCAACCACTAATAGTAACATGAGTAAGGCATCAAATACACATATCTTTAAATTATTTTCTAATGTTTCTAAAAAATGTTCTATTAGGTTGAAACAATCCATAAAAAGGAAGGATAAGGAGGATGTTTTTTGGGGAAAATGTATACAACTCACCTAGCAAAAATTACACATCTAGACCCCTACAGTGGGAGATGAGAAACTAAAGTATATGTAAACTTTGATGTAGTAGCTAGTTAAGCTCAACATATAAATGAAGGAAGAAGTTAAAAAACTACAATAGAACAACAAGAAAGCACAAGTCAATCAATCGTTTTTTGTCATCCATTAATAATTTACATCATCTGACAAGGTCAAGAAACAATTAGATTAAACAATGGTAAGTGCTACCACATTGACTATAGTTATGGATAATTTGATAACATATGTGTCATCCACATGCAAAAAGCTTAGAATCCAAAAAAAATTCAATGAAGAAGCTAGCTAATAGAAGGAATTCAATATCAGGGAGAATAGTAGAAATAACACTAGACACACAAATACAATAAGATAAGGGTTTGGAGACCAAGTTGATGCAAGAAGAGAGACAAGTGGTTAGAGAAGGAAAGAAGTTGTAGGTTGAGGCAAACAATACCTTTGACCATCTGCAAGAAATTCAGCAACAAGTGCAAGACATAGAAAGGAATTTTGATCTTCAACATCTTTAGAACAATTCCCTATTTGACCAATTGAAGCACATATAACAGATAAAGTTACTAGAACCCTAGGTTGATTATTCAATGAAAGAATGGAACACCTTTGACCAACACTTGCAAATGCTAACCCTGATAATATATAGTATAACATTTGGGGAAACTCAGATGATTTCGACAATGTAATAATATTCACATCCTCAACCAAAGTACCAATTCTTCCAATCAAATGTTTATAAATATACACCATAAACACATCCAAGTCAGTCAACTATAGCTAAGGTGGAGGTCAAAGACATAGAAGAGAATTATGATCTTCAAGATCTTGAAAACTATTCCTTATTTGAACAATTGGAGCATATATCATAGATGAAGTCACTAGAAGCCTAGTTCGAGTATTCAATCAAAGAATGGAACACATTTGACCAACACTTGCAAATACTATCCCTGATAATACATAGTATAACATTTGGGGAAACTCAGACGATGTTGACAATGTAATAATATTCACCTCCTAAACCAAAGTACCAATTCTTCCAGTCAAGTGTTTATAAATATAGACCATAAACACATCCAAGTCAGTTAACTATAGCCGAGGTGGAGGTCAAAGGATCAAAGTAGTCTCCTATAAAGAAATAAAAAAGTGGCATCAAGACTTTGCATAAAAATGTGCCTCTTTAGCCATGGACAAAAGCATAAATAATATATCAATCAACTACTTTGACACCAATAGCAACATTGATAGAAAAAGTACCCCATTCTTAGATAGTTTAACTTCCTTGAAGAACTATTCTTTCTCAACATAACTATTTTATTCTTGTAATTTTTCTCTCAAATTTTTGTAAATGTAAAAACTCTATCTCCCTTCTTTGGGATGAACAAGGAGTTGGGGATAGGGAAGATGTTGACGGGGCTAGGTTACTTAGTTTTCTATGCCCACATGTCGATATATCAAACTTGACTCTTTAGTCAGTATGTAAGTCGAATTGACTTGCTAGTTGGGTCAACTACTGAGTTGGTATGGAATTTAGATCAGTTGTAAATGTCAAGAGTCTAGTATATGTGCATATGTGTGTGTGCAAGTGTATGAGCATGTATGTATGTGTCCCAGAAGAATGTAAGAACAAGGATCATTATGGATTAGTACATGTGTTATTATTGATGGTATACCACTACTTTTGCTATATTTCTTTGTACTCTTCCTTACATATGTGATTGCATGTCTATATTTACTTATTATCTTCTTGGTATAAGGATATATTGGCAACCAATGCATACTTTTCACTAGACTACAAAAACACTAGAGAAGTGATTATCTATATCTTTCAGGACAAATTGGTTATGGTGCAAAATTAAATGAAACAACAAGTTGATTAGCAAAGATCTAAACTTTCTTTTAATGGATGGGATCAAGTGTTTCTTTAGTTGCAATGTTATAAGACATCATTCAAAGATAAATTTCCTTAGAATCTAGCTCCCAAGTTCCATGGTCCTTGTCAATTCATATAATTTATTGGTTAGGTTACCTATAAGCTGGCTCTATTAGTCCATTCCAAGATTCATCTAGTCCTTCATGTGTCCTGTTTAAAGAAGATTTTGGGATCATATTTCAAAGTGTATACCAACCTACCAAAACATGATGAAAAGGATTCCATTTTTATTGAGGAAGAAGTATTATTGGATACCATAGAGAATTATTTGTGCCAACCCATGATGAAGGAAGTATTATGAAATTAGATGGCCAATGAGGACCGCCAATGATTCTACAACTAATTTATCCCCTTTATCCTTGAGGAAATTGTTGTTTTGAAGCATGAGGTCATGTTAGGGTCCTACAATAACCCCCTTAAATATTTTATCAATGTGTGATGCTACCTTCCCTAAATAATGCCCATCAATAGTTAACTAATAATCACTAACTATAAAGGCCTAGTCATTTTTATTAATAAGATGCAAATTAGTTAGTCAACCCTCATTATAAATGGGACCATAAGTACTTAAGATTATCCAAGGATAGTTATATATCGAGTAGTAGGTTAGGTTATGTTTTTTCAAGCATTGTTAGCATTATAAGTGGGACCATAAGTAGTTAATATTTTCCAAGGATATTTATATATTGAGCATCACGTTATGTAATGTTTAGTCAATAATTGTGATTGTATTTGCAACATTGTCCTTGGAGGTTTCCCCTTTGAAGAGGAATGTGAGCATATATCACTATTTTTTAAGTATCAAAGAGATATTCATTAGGGTTTAAATCTATTTTATCTTGTATTTTTGGGTTCCACACTATGTTGTTATTGTTGTTGTTGTTGTTGTTGTTGTTTTTTTATTTTTTTTTTTTGTTTCCTATCTGAAATTTTAGGGTTAAGTACACTGCAAAAAAATCTAAAATGCTCATTAATTTATAATAACTAGGTAGTGCTTTGTGAAATAATCTATTTATTATTATAATCTTAATAAACCTAATATGGAGAGTATATGAAACCAACATATAGCATAGACACAAATTTATAGTAAATAATGAACTTGTAACTAAGTAGCTCATTGCATCAAAGAAATTATAAATTCATAATCCAATTTAGAACAATTGGTATAAAAATCATGGTATATTGAAACTTATATATTAATAAAAAAAATGGATCAAACTCACTTGACTAATGTAATTTTAGCACATGAACATATGTTATGATCATTTTAATTTGTTACTTCAAAACCCAGGCTACAAAAAAAGACTCCATTGAAAAGTAAGCTTTTTCTTTGAAATGATAATTTCATCTACATTTTTTTCATCCAAACAAGTATATTATAACAAAATTTGATAGCCTTAGTATTCAAAAACACATAGCATCTATAAAGTAAAAAAAATCATTGTTTTGGAAAACTACTCTATATAATAATCTAAGAGATGAAGCAACGATGGGCTTAAATCATTTTTCTCTATGGAGCTATACAAACTTTGAAATGAAGCCTATAAACAAATGTTTTTAGGTTCATTTTTCTCAGTGGAGCTATACAAACTTTCAAATGAAACATATAAACAAATGTTCTTAGGTAGTGGTATCGTGTCACAAAGAAGGATAAAAAGAGCATTAAAGGTTTAATTTAACGTAAAAGACTCCTATTTTTTGTTCATGAATGTCTTTAGCAAAAGAATGCTATTATTTGTATAAACATTGGTGACAAGTGTACTCACATGGAAAAGTGATTGGAAAACCCAACAATGTATATCCATAGCATACAAGTTGATGGGATCATATTGAGATATTAAGGATTTCAAAATTTACAATTGATAAATATATCTTGCATTTAGATTTTCGTGTTATATATGGATGATATGTTGATATTTTTATATGATATTTTTGCATATACTTAATGAGTATAGTTAATATTAATGTGAAAAATAAAATTATGAAAATTTGGTATACCGAAAACAAAATTACTTTACAATATATCTCTCTTCTTAAAAAGCAGGTCCTAGGGTGTAATATGAAAATGATCTTACAAGTTAACTATTCGCATGATTGACAATGTTAAAATTAAGAAATTATCATGTTATTCATTAAAAAAAACTTGGGGTCTAACAATTCCTAAACTATGGTGAAATGAAATAAATTGTTATCTTCGTAGCAGTCATCTTTGTGACATTAAAAATATTGGAAATGAAAAGATAAAAAATGAAAAGAACTTTCTCTTAAATATTATACCTATACCCACATTAAATATCACATTCAAATATTTGTCACAACTTTTCGTAATACTTTTTTATTTCAAAAATAAAATCTTAAATATCTAAATAATTCCCTTTTATAAACCAAATCACATCCTAATAAATTATACATTAAATTTAAATTTACATAAATTAAAAAAAATAAATTAAAAACATCAAAATTATATAAAATATAAAAGATGAAAAATAAAAATAATAATATTCTAAAATCTAACTAGTTTAATAATGAATTTTTTATTTAATTATTTGCAAACATCGTATTGTTATTAAAAGAACAGTAAACTACTTTTTAACTTTTAGTATATATCTTTGCATGTTTAAATCGTAAGCGGTTAACTTAGGTTTTATATTTATACAAAACAACACCAATCAATTAAATCAATTTTAAATCTTACCAAAAATGTGTCACATATATACAAATATGGAATCTATTTTTTAATGATACCTGGTCATCCAGTTTTATGGATGATTTATAGAATATATCCTTATCAGATGTCTGATATGTTTGTGCCAAAAGCCCATACCTTTGATATAGTTGTACCATGTTATTATCAGAGAGGAAAATTGAATACGAAAGGTTGATCAGTTCATTTCTAAATGCAACAATTCATACATGAATTGTGCTGGAGTTTCTATATTGAAATTTACTATCATTATTTCTTATTTAAATTTGTTGATTTTCGATGTGTATTGATGAATCGTGATGAATCGTTGGCATGAGAATAAAGTTGTGATCATTATTTTGAGATTTATATGTTAATTTGATTGTTGGTTTAAGTCTTGGTTACAAATATGATTCAAATATTTCATTTTGATTTTCTTTACTACAGTATATTAATGAATTTTTTTCTTGAACTTATTGTTTTAAATGTTTTTCTTCTTCTTATTGTAGATCATGAACGCTCGATATTGCTCCATGTTACAACTAGAATAATGCCAATTCATTTCAACATGTTCAGTTTCATCATTGAGATTTTTTAAGTATTATTCAATTAATTAATATTGCTCCATGTTACAACTAGAATAATGCCAATTCATTTCAACACGTTCAGTTTTATCATTGAGATTTTTTAAGTAATATTCAATTAATTAGATAAAATCCAAGTATTAATTGTAGATATAGATGACAACTAAATTATCGTTTTTTTAATTGTTTCTTTAGGATTGCACACTCATAAACATTATTGAGATTTACAAAATCAATTACAAAATCATAATTGAGTAGTTTTCATCTTCCTCTTCTTTTACCAAATATTTACATTCAGTTACATCTGGCTTATCCAATTGATATTCAACTTGGGTTGCCATTCCGTTGAGCAACTTATTTGAGTTTCTTCTCCTATAACCAATATTTTCATCATCATATATCACAAAGAGTTTCCTTAGTATCACATGTTAAATAAATAAAACATATTGCAGACGCACACAACTCTGGCATGTAACCCCTTTCACATAGACTCCAATCGCTACACAGAGCCACTGCTATTCTCGTCCAGGTGGCAGACAATCCACCACTTCACACACGAAGACCACGCTCGCTGCAACAAGCTTTTCTTCTCCAGTTTTGAGATGGAGCAGATCTCCTTTCGATGGCCTTCAATGACGAAGATTCACATGCTGGTGTTGAAATTGTAATTTCAACTGCAGTTCTTACCTTGCGATGCGATGAGATCGCAGATCGAAAATCGCATATATGTTTGGAGCTTCCATTGTGTTCGCTTGATTTCTGCGATTGCGATGGTGCGATGCGATCGATCGCAAATCGCACCAATTTAATAGTGTTCCATTTTTCCTCCCGAAAATTGTGATTGTGCGATGTGATCCAATTGAAGTCAACAACTGAAGTACAAGCCTCCAGCAAATAAATTTGACGTGAAGTAAAAGTTTGTTTACCGCCAGTTTTGTCAGTAAAACAGTAAATGTAATTTACTGTGGGATGGTAAGTTTTGGTGAAGTCTTTAATTTTACTAATTTTCTATGAGCGGGAGTATGGGCACAAGTAAAGGTTGGTAAAAGGCATTTAATTTTTTTTTTTTTAATTTTCACGGGAGTATGGCATGTAAAACCATATATATATTCCTGTGTTTGTTTTTGTTTAGTAAGAGAGAGAAAAAAGGAAAAACCCGCCGCAGCGAATGTAATTGAAGGGGAGGCACAACAGTGCATATGTAAAGTTCTGATATGCAAAAGAAGCATGCAGCAGCGTGAGAAAAGTTTATGTGTAATTTCACACAGCAGTGAATGTAAATTTTCTGTAGTTGAAGTTTGTTTTTACAGCAGTGAATGTAAAAGAGATTTCTACACACAACAGTGTAAAATCTCAAAAGGAGACAGAGTAATTTCTTTTGAAGTTCTTGGTAAATCCCTCTGAGTGAAAGAGGATGAATTTTGTATTATAAATTTTATTTTAATGAATACAAATATTTTATAGGTGTGTAATACTCTGTTATCAGAAATAATTTAAAAGTTTCCGCTGTGTTAAAGATTCTGTGCAGAGAAATAGAGCATTGTCTCTGTGTGAGTTTTTGTGTTTTTGGGATTTTGACAGAAAAATCCCCAACAGTGGTATCAGAGCAAGTCCAAGCTCTTTGAAGGTGTCAAAGAAGCTGAAGGAAGGAGTTTTCTTGCTGCAGCAGTTTCTCCAACAAAGTGAAGTCTCTGGCAAAAGAATCCAGGTATTTCTCAGACAAGTTTTTTGTGTTACTGCTGAAAGAACAGTCAGTATTTTAAACACACAGTCAAAATTTTAAGCATAGCTGAAAATGCAAGGAATGGCTAGCACAAGCACTAGCATGGGTATGTTTAACCCTCAATTCCCACAGTTCAATGGAAAAAATTATGACTATTGGGCAATAACCATGAAAGCCCTATTTGCCTGTCAAGATTTATGGGAAATAGTTCAAGATGGTTTTGAAGAACTAGCAGATGAAAGTGAGTTTAATATATTAACTCAGGCAGAGAAAGACCTATTGAAGAGAAATAGGAAGAAGCACTCAAAAGCCCTTGTATTTTTGTATCAAGCAATGGACAAGAGTGTGTTTCCAAGGATAGCAGCAGCTAAGACATCCAAAGAAGCATGGAAAACTCTCAAGACAGCCTAACAAGGCATGGAGAAAGTGAAAACAGCAAAACTACAGTTGCTGAGGAGAGATTTTGAAAATCTTTGCATGAAGGAGTCAGATAACATTGACTCATTCTTCACACATGTGATTGGTTTGGTCACACAGATAAGAACTCATGGAGAAGTTCTTGAAGAAAGGAGGATTGTGGAGAAACTATTGAGGGTCCTACCCTCAAAGTTTGATGTGATTGTCACCACCATAGAAGAGACAAAGGATCTCTCAAACTTTTCAATTGATG
>APFE030665564.1:0-12554 GCA_000404065.3 Pinus taeda
GTATGCCTCGTGGTGTTCACTTATAGTTTCCTCTGAGTCACTGTTGTCACCGAAGAGTGAAGGGTGACTGAGTGAGGTAGTGGGGGTGTTAGGTAGGAATTTTCCTGATCTATCTCTGTTCCTACGAGGCATGAAGCAAAAGGACTTCTTTTTGATTGCTTGAGTGTTTCTTTTCCTGTGCTCCTGCAAAATGAAACAAATTGATTGCAAACTTGAAATTCTAATCTACACTTGCAGAATTGAAAGTTTAATCTATGAAAGCAGGAAAACTATTCTATGAAAGCAAGAAAGGCTACTCTACTGTTGCATGAATGAAATTGCATAATGGAAATGAAATAAACTACTTAGAAGAAAGTGAGAGTAAGAAATTAGAAGAAAAGCAACAATTTCTAATACTCTGACGCTTCCCCGGCAACGGCGCCAAAAAGATGGTGAGCTCAAGTATTGTAGCAATAATGCTACAACTCCTGAGGCTTCCTGTCTCTCATTTTATCAACCCGGTTTTTCGTACAAACTTGGAAGCGAAACGCTGCTATATCACAAGTACTCAGATCTTGTCCGCAGCGTCACCTGGGTCAGCCTGTACAGTCGGTGTAGGGCTCCAAGCCACTCTATAGGCTTCAAGAAAAGCTTTATCAATGATGGATCGAAAGCTAGCTCAATAGGAGACTAAGCAAATTGGACAAAAAATGAACTAAAAGTTAATTCAACGCATGTAACCCTAAGGAAACCCCTAAATGTTGGAACTAGTCTAACCTCTATAAATGCAATGAAGGATGAGTATATCTTTCTACCAGATGCTTGCTACCTCATCTACAAGTGGAAATTGCACTGAAATCTACACTACTGGAATTATGCAAGGACATGTTTTATACGTTTCATTAAGTATGGTGGAGTGATGCTGCTTTGTTATTTATTAGGGTTTGATTTGTGCAGGAATGGGATGGAGAAGGAAGGAAAGCGTGGGACAGGTTGGGGAGGCTAAGTGAGGTCCCTATGGCCCCTTGGCATCCATCCACAGAGGCGTCCCACGTGCAGAAGCTCAGCAACCGCGTGGAAGACCTCCTACAGGATGTCTGCAGGGGATTCTACAGGAAACTCAGGGTTTTCTACAGGATGTCTCTGAATTGCTACAGGATGTCTCTGAATTTCTACAGGATGGTCGACCGTGGAGGACTGAGGTGAGGAAATGGTGATGGACGGGTAGGAAGGGATGTGAGAGGGATGGATCAGGCTGGTGATGGCTTGGGAATGGAAGGATGAGATGGAAAACAGGTGGAGGGAACGTGTTGGACTGTTGGACGTGAAAGGTCAAGGAATGAGGCTAAGCGAGGATTAGGAGATGTTTTAGGAACGGGCAGAACGCAGTGAAAAGAAAAGAAACGTGGTTGCATGCAAGGTTAAAACAGAAAAGATGGTAATGAACGAGATGGAGAAGAGTGTAAATGAAACAAATGACCGAAACTGTTGATCAAACCAAGAAAGCATCAACCTATGCTAAGTATACTGTGATTTTATTGAACAGTGATCCAAAACGCAAGGAGGAATACGTATGGCACTGTGCTGAAGAGATGTGTGGTTCGTATAAATGACAAGGAAGCATCTAAATCCAAATCATAACTGTATCAACCAACTCATGCGTGTTTTTGGTGGTCTGCTATAGACTACATCCCAACCTTCAAACGAGATGGCAGTGAGCCTTAACAAACGATTTTAATGGAGCTCCAATGGATGTCACGTATCATGTGCTATGCTAAACAAGTGAAAGTGACTGAACCATAAATAAAATCTATCTAACTCATAAGAAAATCAAATTACAAGACTGCCATTCAAATTGCAAGTGCAAACGAAACTCAAAGTGCTGGGAAAAGAAATAGAACAATACTACAACAGAGGGGATCTATGGCTCTCAGGTTTGGCCCTAACCTGAGAGCTATAGTCTCCTAATAAAACTCAGGAATCAATCACAAACTGTCCGCTTTATTCATAACTCAATGTCATGCCAAACTGGCTTACAGCAAAAAGGAAAACAAACTGGACTGATTCCAAGATGATATGCTTAACCCAAAAGATTCAACAACCTATCTAAGGCTATGGCCTCCATATTTATACAAAAAAGATGATGATCCGCCAAGTAGCCTTGATTCTAGGAGCTCAGCTGTCCACTGAAGTTTAACTGCGGATTTGTGAGGCAGTCAACAGTTGATGACTGTTGTTCCTGTAGGATAGCTAGCTACTTCTGAGGCGCGGAGGGGAGATTGATAGGAGCTCAGAGTTCTTGGTGGGAATCACGAGGACTGTCCCAATACTGTGGACATCCTTCCACAAAATCAGCAGTGCCACCTAATGTCTCCTTACTCCCTTTACGTTGTCTTTTGTTCCCCTTTCCATGCAAAAACCTGGAATCACAATGCATTAGTCACGTGGGTGAAGTGTCTAACCTTCCTCCTACAAACAACACGAAATAACTAAGAAATGCATGCATAAGGAAAGAAAGATGAATGGTTTGAGAAAGTAAAGTAGGCCAAAATGAGCCTGAATTGTACCAAAATTGGGGCTCATCAAGCACGTCTCACCATCCAAAGTATAGTTCACCACCGTATGAGCTCAATGAGGTGAAAAATCGTGCAAGTTAGGACACAATAGTGACCAAAGCACAAGCCCCTATAGCTTGTATTATCCTTTCACTTTAAAGAAACCACTCGAATTAGAATGTATAGGTTAGCGGTGTATGCATAGTACACATTCCCCTACCACATTCCCAAACTCCCGTATCTAGAAAAATCAACTTCTAAAAAAAACAATCATTCAGGCAATAATCTCATTTACATATCTCTAGAATCTTTTTGGTGTCCTACGCAGCTTGTCTATGGCCTCTTCCCCCATTGATCCACCATGTTTGGCCACACTCGCCAAGGTAAACTAAATGAAAAAAGAACTGGACATCTCTTTCATTTTTAGCCATGCACCACTAAAATGTTTTAATCATAATATTTTTTTTGATTCACCAATATAATATATAGATAGTTTAAATTTGGATATCTATCTATCCTACTAAAACATAGACACATAGACACACACATTCATGTCATATGTAAACTCGAAGGTAAATAAGGAAAAAATTACACGTCTCCTTCATTTTGACATAGAGAACGTTAAAAGTTTTGAATCATTCGTTATAATTTTTTCAATTCTTTTATATACAAAATACATAATTGCAAATATTACCTTTTTGTTAATGTATTTTAAATTCTAATTCATGTCAAATATTGAGAGAATTATACATCTCCATCTTGTCATTGAATTAGAAAGCACAAATTAATTAAATGAGAAATATCCTCACTTTATTTTTTTTATTATTTAGACTGAATTTGTTCTTGCCATCAATATTTTCTAAATGTTTGGTATGAAATTTCATTAAGTATTAAAGAAATTTAACATCTCCTTGATATTACTGAGTGGAAAAAAAAATTAACGAAGGAAAAAATATTTTAAATTCAATTTTTTTCTCTTTATAAATGTTATGTTGTTATAAAATTCCCCCTAATTTGGGTGGAAATTTGTGGTTTTCTTGAATGCATTTATCATCACCATGCATTCACATGGAAAGTGGCTCTCATCCAACTTTAATATGTCCAGTTAGTATTCTAATCCATCAATTTTCATGATGTCTAATCCACTACTTCATATCCTCTGTAAAATCTCCTTGTACTTAACGTTAATGCCTCATTCACTTACTTGGCGATGGAAAATATTATGTATGTCTAAGTATTTCTTATTTCTTTTATCACCCAACTCATTCATGATTCATCACTCAACCTATCATACTCTTATTTCCTTCCAAAGAAAAAGCTACGATTACCTCAGTGATTCTAAATTCCTCCTCCTCATTCTCCCACCTACTACTATGGTTCAGGAGAGTCGATGTGTAAGAAATGGAGGTGATGGATGTGGTTGTGAGCGTCATCCGAATGTTGTAGATTTTGATGAAGAAATCTAATTTCTTCATTCCAAATATTCATGAAAGAATACCACACAATGTATCCCCCATGGAAGCTGATGAATTAAGGAATCTAGGTGGTCGGTATTGGGCCTCAAAAGCTTACTAGCCAGACAAGTATCGAAGCAACAATAATTCAAATAAGCTTCCATAAAGAAGGTTCTTAATTCTAATGAATTAAGAGTGTCCACGAATCTCTATAGGACCTTATCCACTCCTTCGACATCTCCTTCTCTCCTATCCGCTTCTCCCATTCCCGCACTAGCTCCCAAGATGGCATAGACTCCTTTTCAATCTCACCCGCTTCCCATAGGCCCTTCCCCTTCGATCATGACTGATGTTTCTGGATTTAAGACACTTGTGGCTTATATCTTTTGACTTATTCACTGGAGAATCCACAGTAAAAAACATTTTTCATTAGTGTTTCAAATCCTAACTAGGATCCATGATTAGGACTTCTTGAATGCTTGATAGTAGAAGAGCTTAATTAAGGGATTAAATAGTAATGAGTAGTGTAGAATTTGGTTTTGGGATGAGATGAATGTTGGCCTTGTTTCAATAATATTAATTTTTGATTAATTATTGATGAGTTAATTAATTGATTTTAAATTATTATTATGTTAAATTTGTTTTTTGACTTTAACGGTTAAATTGCATTGATAGGACGCAAAACAGCCTCCGCGTATTTGGATAATACATCATTGCTTGACCAAGAATTTCTTGTTACACAGAAAGGGGTTTCGTCATTTGAGGTCGGACCACGATTGAAGGTCCTTTGATTCTTGTGGAAATGAATGGACCGCCCTTTGGTGGAATTGTGTCCCTAAATCCATGATTGGAGGTGCTTTGAAACCGCAGGAATTGTTTGGACGACCTTTTGTTATCTGAGATTCATCCAATCTTCCGGAATAGGATTTGCTCCGTTCGTTGTTGCTCTGTACATACGTTTAGGACCTTTTCCTGCTCCTCATCCTTCCACTAAATCCATGGACAATGGCAATACATACCAACTTCTGGTTGAACCAAGGTAGCTAGCCTCGAAAAGTGAACATAGATGATCTTGCTCCGCTGTTTGGAGGTGAGATTTTGAGTTAAATTGTTAACAACCCTAACAGTAGTACATTCAATCCACTAACACAAATGAATTGCCTTGTCTCTTCTCTGGAATCAAAAGCTTGTAATACTGTAGTTGTTAACAATGAAGACCAGTGCCCTCACGCACAACCCAAGATGCTACCAACCGACCTATGCCAAACTTAGGTTGAATCCTTGACGAATTACAGGATGATAATCCAATATGCTACAACAAAGCCCTCGGTGCTCATACCATAATCATCAACAACTATAGTACATACATAGAATGTACCCTTCATGCAATTAGATCAAACTCAAAACTTGTTGTCTACTTGTCTTCAGACATTCACTCTCTGTCAAATGCATCTAATGAGGACTGAGCTTCCAATGCATCTAATTAGGACTGAGCTTCCAATGCATCTAATCATTTCTGTATTGATTGCCTACCAATGGATCCAGGTGCGAATGATGGGCAAACTGTGACAGGAACAACCAATCATAGATTGGAGGATAACCTGAGAATAGCCTGTTGCAGAAGCCCATTGTTACTAGTACAAGTGCGATCCCCCAGTGCAGCAGAGTGAACAGATTTGCTGAAAGTGAAGGTCTTAAGAAGATTATGGAATGATGCAGAGAGACTCTTCAGAATTGACTGAAAGAGTTCTTTGGCTATGGGCTAAGCAAAGATTGGCTTCCAGATCAGCTTGTGAATTCAGATGTCTCAGAATATGATAAAGGATATTTTCAGATGTCTCATTATTATGATGTATTAATTAAAAGATATTAACAAATCTATTAACTAGTTAAACTATTCATAAAAATAAATATATTATTTATTTAAGCTATTTATTTATAAAAATTAAACACTTGACATGAATTATCAATTATTATTATCAATTATTAATTATTATGATTACTATTTTAATTATTATTATTAATTATTAGGTCTTGACTTGAATTATCCATTATTATTAATAATTATTATTTTATGTAATTTTAATATACAATACACTAACATTAATATTCATTAAATACCAATATATATTAATAATGAATATTTCACATACTATTTTATAATAAATATTATACTAACATATATTATATATATTAAATATTAAATATTAATACAATATACTAAAGATTACTATTCATTAAATACCATTTTATACTAATAATGATTATTTCACATACTATTTTATAATTAATAATATTATATTATACTAACATATATTAAAAATCAAATACTTAATGTGTAGTATTTATATAATAATCACTAAAATATTTATAGTAGATTATTATATTACAAATTAAAATTTAAGATTAATTAGTTAAATTATTATATAATTAATTAAACTTAAATTATATAATAAATAACATATAATAATTCTAATAATTTAAAATAAATTAATTAACTCATCAATAATTAATCGAAAATTAATATTATTGAAACAAGGCCGACATTAATATCATCCCAAAACGAAATTCTACCCTCCTCATTACTATTTAATATCTCAATTAGTCTCTTCTACTATCAAGCATTCAAGAAGTCCTGATGATGGATCCCAAAAGATATAAACCACAAATGTCTTAAGTCCATAATCATTTCGCTATACAAAGGGGAGACATGGAGTGAAATCATTTTACTTGAAAAAATAAGAGTGAAGATAGAAAGAAGAGCTTCAGACGTGCAATTTCTTAAGAATTGTCGTGACAATAATCTCATTTCCCCATTTACACAAATTAATCATAGACTACATAACAAATTTAATAGCAAGGGAATTTTTCAACTAACCATTTCTCTATTTCGGGCAGAAATTAAGAGGGTTAGGGCTTCTTTGGATAATCTTGGATGCTCAGCGTTCTTAGCACACCTAAAACTAGCCAGCAACATCAACAAAGATCTCTGGTCTATTGTTGATGCCAGGGCTGCTCTGAAAGCCATTAATCAAGGACACATTGCTTAGAAAAGATAGCACAAGAAATTTTCCAATTTATTTAAATGTGAAAATCTTAACAATGCCATTGAAAATTCGACAGACTCAGAAGGATCAGGCTCCATGAGAATAAACACAAATGAGAACATTCTAAGTCATTGTTCTTCATCATCAGACAAAGTGAAAATTCAAACAATGGATTTGGATAAAGGGACTGCGCATAACAAGGAAATTCATGCCAGGAAGACGCATAACGCAAGCAACTTATATCAAGTTTTAATTCTCCCTGTAGACAGGACTCAAGGAACATGGAGCTGATATTAGGAATGAAAGTTCTCGTACCTCAGTCTTGGCAGAACACTCCAAAAAAACAAAGCACCATGTCTGTTTGGAAAGCACCTCAATTGTTTCAAGGGAAGAACGACATCATAGACAAAAGATTAGAGAAGCTCTTGAAATTATGAAACATCCGCATAATCTAAATAGAGACAATGGTATGGAGATTAGTGGAAGCTGGCTTCCCTAATCAGAGAAATTAAGGTCAACAGTACATCTTAAGCCTAACATTTAGTGGTAGATTTCCCTCTCCCTTTCTAATATTTAGTAGTTAGTAGCATTTCTATAATAATTTAATTCTTATAATAATAATAATAATAACTAGTACTTAGTTACAATATTTACATTAGTAATTATGATAATAGCTATTACTTTATGATTAACTATTATTATAAATCATTATTATGATGTATTAATTAAAAGCTATTAATAAATCTATTAATTAGTTAAATTATTCATCAAAATAAATATATTTATTAGTTAAGCTATTTATTTATAAAAATTAAACACTTAACATGAATTATCAATTATTATTATCAATTATTATTATCAATTATTAATTATTAATTATTATGATTACTATTTTAGTTATTAATATTAATTATTAGGTCTTGACTTGAATTATCCATTATTATTATTAATTATTTATTATTAACTAATTATTAATTATCAATTATCAATTATTAATATTGATTTTTAATATACAATACATTAATATTTCTATTGATTAAACACCATATATTTTATAATAAATATTATACTAACATATATTATATATTTTATATATTAAATATTAATACAATATACTAAAGATTATTATTCATTAAATACCAATTTATACTAATAATGATTATTTCACATACTATTTTATAATTAATAATATTATATTATACTAACATATATTAAAATTCAAATACTTATATGTAGTATTAGTATAATAATCACTAAATGTTTATAATAAAGATTATTATATTAAAATTAAAATTAATTACTTATTATTAATATTAAAAATAGTTAATTAAACTTAATTATAATAATAATTTATAATCATTTAAATCAATTAATTAACTCATCAATAATTAATAAAAAATTAATATTATTGAAACAAGGCCAACATTCGTCTCATCCCAAAATCAAATTCTATTTTCCTCATTATGGATCCCAGTTGGGATTTGAAACGTTGACGAAAAATGATTTTTACTGTGGATTCTCCCCTAACTAAGTAACATGATTGATGATATGCAACTGAAATGTCAAGTGAGTGGAGTAGCTAATAATGCACAACCATATAAAGCTTTGAGTTCTTATGGTTATCTTATCATTCAGGAGGAGCCAAAAGATGCACTAGCACAATTGTGGCCCAATAGCACACTTGATGCCTCAACAACCTCCAAAGGAAAGAAAAATGTTTGAAATGTCTTTTTGAATGGCTTGTATTATTAGCCCTAGGGAAAATCCTCAAAGGCTTTTTTGGTATTATGATAACCAATTATATATGCTACTAACTTTGGATTTGTCCATCAATAGATATTTCTTTGACCCTAGCTTCCAAGAAATGACCTATTGGTTTCCCGATGGTGGCAAGAGGGTCCAAAACCTAGTTCCACTAGAAGAACCCACATTATTATGGTTGTGTAAATTTTGTACATCATTTTTGCTACGATGAAGTTTTATTTAAGGTGCACATTGAAATAATTTTTATATTATCAACATCAAAATATTTGTTTTGTTGTATGTGTGTCTAAATATGCATATAGAGTAGATATTGAAAGATATTAGTTGGTATAAATATTCAAATATTTTATCCAATTTTTGTATTTAGATAATTTTAAATAAATGAATTACAAATCTCCCCAATATTAAAAAGAAAAAAGATAACAATATTTTTTTCTAATTATTTTATATTTCTCAAAATGAAATAAAATTATGTTAGTTATTATGGCCATTAAAATATTTTGTTTATTTACTTATTATTTAATATGAATTTTAATTTAAATGTCATCTCAATTTCAACTTAAGTAGTTAAAGAATTACATATAATGGAAATAATAATTAAAAAAAAATCCAAAATAACGGAAATTCAAATACGAGGGAAGTTTACCATTACTTAATTTTTTTGACTTAGAGTTAATTAATTAGTTTATAATAAAAGATGAGTTGGCTTAATTGATTTATAATAAAAGATGAGTTGACTGAAATCGAAATAACTATGATGCATGAGTTTGTCGGAAACGCCTGAGAAGCCGGACTGAAAGCGGTGTTGTCTAAATTATATCTGTTGATTTGTAAAAAGCCAAAGAAAGCTGAAATATCTGCTGATCTGTAAAAAAAAAAAAAGAGAAAGAGGTACAGAGAATCAGTCATATCATTTATCTACTTTATGTTAAAGGAAAAAGAAATTTAGTTTGTGATATGTTTTATGGGAAGAGCCTCCATTTGGGTGTCTGGTTCTTATGTCTTTGTGGAGAGTCTCTATAGGTAAAATTTAATGTCCAGAATTTGTATGTTGACAGGAGAAGATGACAATGGATCTGGACCTCTAGTCTATTCCATTCTAGAGGATCCTCTGTTAAATGCAATTTTGATGAATTCCCTTTCTGTTGATGAGCACAATGGATCATGGATCTTTATGAATTCTCTTTTTGTTCCAGAAGATCCTCTGCTACATCCAATCTATCGAGAACAATGGATTTGGTCTGGAACTATTCCAAAAGATCCTCTGCTATTTCTTGATTCGGTTATTGATTTAGATATACGGTCTGTCCCTTTGTATGTATATATCGAAGTAAATTCATTTATGATTTGATGCACAGGAAGCACCAACCGCCAAGGGGAGAGTTGTTATATTACAATGCGCTCTTATTGCCGCTGCTATGCAAATGCTCCTTCTCCTTGTGCTATTTTCTTTGACTATTCCAAATTGGTTTCAGGTACACCGTTTATTTCCTTCCTCTGTGTTTTAATGTAATTTGTTGTTTCTCATAAAGTCTCTACTTCATTTTCTTTAACTAGTTTAACCTCCCTCATCTTCGCCTTAGTTTAGTTGATTTTGATAATTAGTTTATCATGCTCGATCTAGGTTTCATTTCTATCTTGGCTTTCAAATTTGTGTTGGTTGGTTGCAAGAAAAATTACATGCAAAATTTTGAGAGTCTCCCTTAGGTTCAGCTTCCAGAACAAGTATAAAATCATTTTTCCATTTTTCCATATTAGTGTAAAATCCATTGATTTCTTGAGACGAATTTCAACCAACCTGAAGACTATCCTTCATTGCAATTTTCGATAGATTTTAATGAAACTGCACATGGTGGACCAGCATGTAAAACAACGGCAATGTTTGGACCTCATCTCATCCCATCTTCGGAGGAGATAAACTTCCATCTTCATTTAAATCGTCCAGTTTTAAGTGAAGTCCGCAGGAGATCGAATCCTTCCTCCACCTGTGCAACCCAGATTTTCAAAATTTGACTGTATAGGGAAAAAAGTCCCCTAAGGACTAAGAGATTGTTTTGGTTTACATTTCTATTTCTATTTCTATTTCTGACCAGGGGATCAAGTTCAGCGAAATCTAATATCACCCAAATATAAAGGGTAGGCAAATTGAAAGCAATCCGCCAATGCCACAAAATTTGTACTACCTGACCAAACAAATAATGTGTCTATTCATCCTTTTTCAAATCCTACTTCGGCCCATTTGTTTTATCTTCCTTCCCATTGACTAACTATTCTATTCGGAAAGACGTCGGTGATGCATAAAATGCATTATCCCATACATGCCGACAATACTGCTGTTTTTGTAACCTGGTGTTTTGGCTACCGTAATCTGATTTGGGCCAATAACAAGAAACACATTTCTAGTTCCATTTCAAATCAGATATGCGAGGTTTTCTGAAGTTTTCTTGTGCTTTGTGTTTCTGTCGTACTTATATTTAGGAGTTTCCAGAATTTATGTTTATGGTAACTGTGATTGTTTGTTTATTTTATTTTTTAAAGATTTTGTATAATTAATTTATTGATTTTAAATACTTTTGGATATTAAGTCCATAAACATTGATATCTTTGCGATCTCTTTCAACCACTCTTCATACTATTGATATGAATTTTACAAATTTTTATTAATTAGATTGCTGTTATCATAATTACTTATTTATATTATAATTTTTTTTAAATGTTATTTTTTACATTATCATGTATATATTGATATCTGAATCACCGTGGTAAAGAATGAATCAATAAGTATAATAAATAAAGAGAATGAAATGATATGAAATGTTAATCTTTTCTTCTTCTTTCTTAAGTTTTCATAGGAGGCAGAGGAGGCGAAGGATGAGGTGGAGGAAGAGGAGGTGGAGGAGCATGTGGTGGTGGATGAGGAAGAGGTGCAGGAGGAGGTGTTGGTGGTGGAGGAGGTTGCGGACCCAGAGGCAGAGGAGGAGTAGAAGGAGGAAGCAGAGGTGGTGGAGGAGGAGGAGGAGGTGAAAGTGGAGGTGGAGGTGGTGGTGGTTAAGATGGAGATGGTGGAGGAGGAGGAGGAGGAAGAGGAGGTGGAGGTGGAAGAGGTTGTGGAGGAGGTGGTGGAGATGGACGCGGAGGAGGAAGAGGAGGAGGACATGGTTGTGGTGGAGGTGGAGTTGGAGGAAGTGTGGGTAGAGGAGGAGGAGGAGGAGGTGGTGGAGCTAGGGGAGGTGGAGGTGGAGGAGGAAGGGGGTGGAGGGTGGAGGGTGTGGCAGTGGAGATGGAGTTGGTGGAGAAGATGAGGTTGGTGGTGGTGGTGGTGGAGGTGGAAGTGGTGGTGTAGGAGTAGGTGGATGTGGTGGAGGAGGAGGTAGAGGTGGAGGTGCCATTGATGGTGGAGGAGGAGGTAGTGGACGTGGGGGAGTAGGATGAGGAGGAAGAGGTGGAGGTGGGGGAGTAGGATGAGTAGGAAGAGGTGGTTGATGTGGAGATGGAGATGGAGGAGGAGGAAGTAGAGGTGGAGGTGGAGGTGGAGGTGGAGGAGGTGATGTTGGAGGTGGAAGAGGTGATGGTGGAAGTGGAGGAGGAAGAGGAGGCGGAGGAGGTAGACGAGGTGGAGGAGGTGGAGGTGGAGGCAGAGGAGGTGCTGGAGGAGGAGGAGGAGGAGGAGAAGGAAGAGGATGAGGAGGAAGCGATGAAGGAGATGGAAGCAATGGAGGAGGAGGAGGTGGAGGTGGCGATGGAGGAGGAGGAGG
>APFE030665566.1:0-17229 GCA_000404065.3 Pinus taeda
TGGTGCCTTTATATAACAGAAACGACGGAGGTATCTAGACAATCAAAAAGATAAGTTAAAGCAGCGATCCCTCAGGATCAAAGATCCTGAGGGATTCGCTAATCGTTCAATTCTCCTCTTTTCCTTCTTGCGTTCTCCGACTCGGTATCCCGCATTCTTTCCCTGGGCTATTCGGCTCTAATTTTGCTTGATCTCGTCCACATCCGGTTCCCTGCTGGAGGGACAGCAGTTATTTTCCCTTTGCTTCTTGCTTTTGATCGAAAATCCCCTGTTTCCACGTCTTCCTGCATAGAAAACATCAATTATCAGCACTTGAACTTCCTTTGTCTATTTTCGCACATTTTATCAAAATCCTTTATCTTCTTTGAACTCATAATGCAGAAAAGGTTAGAATTATTATTGAAAAACCACTAGATTGCTTGTCAAAAGAATACCTTCCAAGTGCTCCACACACCCCCCTGCTTACCCTGTTTCATGGCCTCATGAAAATGTTATAGTTGACATGCAAGGCAGTGAGAGAATAGGTCGGAGAAGGGATTTCACGAGGAGGCCGACAACCGTGATGAGCAACTAGATGGTCAAAGAACTGATCTATTTGATCTGCAGGCATCTCATATAAGGCCTGATATCCGGGTGCAGGGTGCCAAATAATTGGACTGCGAAATTGATATCCCAACCAGGATGGCCCTGCTCGCATAATCCGTTCCCCATAGAGACTCAATCAGCTTGCAGCTAGCTCAAAATTCTCATATTTGAAGGGTTCCCTGAGCTGGATGTTTGGGTTAGAGGTCCGGTATCGAAATTTTGCAGCATCGATGGCCAGGTCTTTAATAGTCAGGAAGTATTCCAGACTATTTCGGATCAAGTCTTCGTGCATGGGACTTAATATCTCAATGACACCTGGGATCCTCATAAGACTCCTATGCTCTCTCCATAGCGTCACTGGGTCTCTAGGTTCAGCTCGTACCCATAAATCTAAGCTATTCTCTTGTCTCTGGAAGGTGTTGTAAGCTTTGAGCCACTTCAACTGATTAACCCCAAATGAGATAAAGGCTTGGAGTTGTATATCGCCAACAAAAGGGCCAGGATTTAAATCAGTTTCCTGGTCTAGCACAAGATTGTGCAGGTAAAACTCGCATAATAACCTTTGAACTTTAACTCCATAGTGCTTGCAACAGTCTATAAAGTCATTAACAGTGTTGATGTGGATAGGTGCTCCTGCCCTAACGGCTTTTATTTTTAATCTCAGATATCGCTCAAGCAAAAACAAAGCATAATTTTTAGCAGGGGCCCTACAAGTCAAAACGTCATTATATAAGGAACACACGGTGTCCATCTGCTTAACAACACTATCTAATCAACCAGTTACCTTAGCAACCTTTTCCTGCTCCTTCTGCCATCCTTCAAAGGCCTGGCTCTCGGACTGACTGATGTCTCAAAGTTGCTGTTGGAGCTCTTCGTATTTTTCCTTGGGGACTATCTGTTCTCGCAACTGCTCAGCTTCTTGTTGAGCTTCCTTCATCATTTTATGTAGGGTTCTAGTTTTTGGGTCCTTTTTCCACAAAGCCGTAGAGGCTGGAAGTTTAACCTGGACCTTTCTATTACGTTGCTTGGAGTTTAGGACCCGAATTACGCCTGAGGGTGGTGCTTCTGTTTGGACCTTTTTTCTTTCTGTTTCTTTCTTAACGCGAATAAAGGGTTGTTGTGGTCCTTCTGCCATTGGAGCCTCTTGCTGTTCCATTGGAATGTCCATTCGTTCTTCAGGGCCAGATGGAACAACAGTCTGCCCCTCCATACTATTTGGAACAGCACTTTGTTCCTCCATGTCATTTGGAACAACACCCTGTTCCTCATTATTATTTGGAACAACAGACTGTTCCTCGGCAATAGGTCTCCTGATGGGGTTTCGACCAGCAAAACGGGTTCTTGTCCTCGGGGTTCTTGCTGACGTGGTCCTCCTCCTTTTCCTTACGGTCTTCTGTATTCTCAGACTGGCTTTCAACATTCGAATTTGCTGCCGGAGTCTGGCTATAGTGCCCAGCAACCTCTGTTGTTTCTTTCTTAACTTCTTAATTTCCTTTGCCTCAGCAGAGGGTTTGGCCCTTGAGCTCGTTCCTTCTTCATCTGGGATATCTTCCGGTGTCTTGGGGACTGATTGTCCCTGATTGTTGTCTTCTATTTCATTATCATATCCAGGCAGGTTTTCTTCCTCTGCCCCTTCTACATGCATTTCCTCGGGTAATTCTTCTTTTGGGGGACCGTCAGGGACACCTCCTGTGGTGGAGGGCTGGCCATATTCTCCCATATTGGCCAGAACTGCTACCAATTCCTCCTCACCTGGAGGGTCCTGCAACGGGTTACCCCCTGGTTGTGCAATTTCTTCTTCCTGATTGCCCTGTTCGGTGGCCTCTTCTTCCTCTGAGTGTTCATCTCCTTGGTTGCTCTGTTCGGTGGCCATTTCTTCCTCGGAGTGTTCATCTCCCTTTTCAATTTCTCCTTCCGGCTGGTCAGTCTCGGCCTCCGATTGCTCAGCATTTCCTTCGGAGTGTCCTCCTTCCAGTTCTGGAGGTTCGTCCACAATTTCAATTGGCTGGGCCATGGTTCCCTGAATCCTTTCTAGCCTTCCTCGTATCCGAGCCAACCGAGCTGACTTCCTTGGTCTTTCAGGTTGGTTGGGTGTGCCAGCAGGTTCTCTGAGTTCTTCTGGTCGTTTTGGCGTACCGGAGGGTTGTTTCCGTTTTGAAGCAGCATGTCTTTCTGCTGCTGGCTCCTTGCGTCTTTCCGAACGTTCCGGCGTGCTGAAGGACTGTTCAAGTTTTGGGGGTGGTACAGCCAATCCCCCCTCGACTATTTCAATCAATTCCTCCCAAGTGCTTTGCTGTTGGGTGAGACTGTTGCTCACTATCAACCGGATCAGTCCATGGTGGCTGACAACTACATCTATATGCTGGGCCTTCTTCAGGCTTCGGGCCGTGTCATGTAATAGCGAATTTAAAAGTGCAGGGAGATTCACAGAGCATTTTCCTTTTAAAACAGCCAAAAGTTTTAGGTGACGAGGCCTTACCACGTCTTTTCTTCCTTCGCAGGTGATATAACTCTGCACTGTCTTTGCCAGCTCAGTCCAGGGTTCCCCAAGTGTTGTCGGCAGAACTCCTTTCCCTTTGACTGTCAAGCTTTGGCCTTCGTCCTGGAAAATTTCCATAGCTATTTGCAATCTTTCCTTCTTCAGCGTCCATATGGGTCCAGCAGCTGGTAATCCTGAGACTTCTGCGATGATGTCCTCCGTAACCATTATCCACTTTCCTCCTACTACAGAGTAGTTTTCCTGCAAATTCTGCAGGAATTCCAACGCTACTGCTTCGTTTGATTCTTGCAGGTGGTTGAAGTAATTCAACCATCCTGCGTTTTCCAGGATTTTACGAGCAGCAGCGGAAACTGTCAGCTTGTGAGGTTCGCTTCGGACCGTCTTTCCGCCCATGATTCTACTCAGAAATGGAACAACAACTGTTTGCGGTATTTGCGACGCAGAGAGGATGATCAATGCCAATTTTTGGAAAGGATCACAGAGCATGCAACGAAAAAAGGATCGTGGACGACAATCTCCGTAGGATGAAATCATCATACCGTTAAACCATTCCATTCCTTCGTACATTATCTTGCCCGAATGGTGTGCAGCCACGTAATCTCTGCAGTAATGAGGTTACCTCCCCCCCACGATCTGATAGGCTGCCCCCAGCCGTCAAAGAGAGGAGCAGCAGCCAGTCGGGAGTCAAATCATAAAGTACAACATATGGAATTATGCCATGTTGTAAAAAAACAATGAAATGCCGAAACCGAGGCAGAAAGGTAGATCGCGTTTTATATAAGAGCCTGCATGATATAATGAGGAACCGGGGGATTGGACGTTTGTCAAATGTACGAAGCCTCCAGTAGTCATTGTTAGTTCCGTTGCCATGATCGGTGGTAATAAATATTCATGCGATATATATATCGGGGTGTGCCATATGATTTATGCAAAGGATATAAGAGACAGAAAGATTTAATATCATACCTGTTGGTGTAAATATTACGACTTCGATGCCATTAACAGAGCTCTGCTACCAACAGGTGTTCATAACCTTGGCAGAGTTGTTTATTTCACCCTCCAGAACCATGATCCTTTGTGTATATTCTGAAGAGTGCTTTGTCAAAATGCAGGCCATTATGTCATCTTGGTAACCAGATAACCATAATGCCATTCACAAGGTAGGCACGAAACGTGGTCAGGCCGGCTCGTGATGAGACCTCCTGTTCCAAGGTTTGCTTTACCTTCGGACCATATCCCTGGTGTGGTGGCCGTAATGGGAATGCCACTTCGCTTCCATCCTTATGATCATGGTAGGCTGGCTTTGAATGAGACCCCCTATCCTGCATTTGACAATTTTCATATTTTGTTTTTGTTTTTCTTTGCAGAGCACCTCTCTTTTTTTGTTTATTTCCACATAAGGGTGGTTCTGCACTCCTTAAGAGCGGGGAATGGTGGAAGATGTCTTATAATCCCAACAGACAGATATAAATCGTTTGCTCTTACTCCTTAGTAATAATCAAAAAAGATTTTAGGGAAATCGTCATGATAAAAAAAATCACCAACCAGGGTTCGGGAATAAAACAATGACAACGAAGATGAAAAGTTAATGTCCCTCCTCTTGTCCTCTTATACATACTTGCTTCATAGTAATAGCGATTTATGATGTGCTGATTTCGGTATATCATGGTTTATGTTCATCGCATAAATTCATTGCTGTATCTAAAAGATTGGGGAGACCATGGGCGCAAAGCATCCAATAAGGGTAAGAACATGACGATGGCATTCCTGAGATAAGAATCCATTCGTAGGATACCATTTCTTTGAGAGGAACAACGAAAAATCGCAAATGTTGTTCCTTCCGAGAAAGGAACAGCAAAGACACTCAAATGCTGTTCCTTTTCGCAAAGGAACAGCAAAAAGACACAAATGTTGTTCCTTTTCGCAAAGGAACAACAAAAACACGCAAGTGCTGTTCCTTTTTGCAAAGGAACAACAAAAAGACCCAAGTGCTGTTCCTTTTCACAAAGGAACAGAAAAAACACACGAATGTTGTTCCTTTTCACAAAGGAATAGCAAAAACACCCAAGTGTTGTTCCTTTTCGCAAAGGAATAACAAAACACACAAGTGCTGTTCCTTTTCGCAAAGGAACAGCAAAAACACACAAGTGTTGTTCCTTTTCGAAAAGGAACAGCAAAATACCCAAATGCTGTTCCTTCTCGCAAGGAACAACAAAAACACGCAAGTGTTTTCACAAAGGAACAACAAAAATACCCAAGTGCTATTCCTTTTCGCAAAGGAACAGCAAAAACATGCAAGTGTTGTTCCTTTTTGAAAAGGAACAGCAAAGTCACGCAAATGCTGTTCCTTTTGAAAAGAAACAGCAAAATCACACAAATGCTGTTCCTTTTGAAAAGGAACAGCAAAACCACACAAGTGCTGTTCCTTTTGAAGAGGAACAACAATCTCACACACATAACGTAGCAAAAATACTGAGAATGCAAATAGAGAATCAAAAAACGTATATATAGGATGTTATGTACAAGTTATGAAATGAATTGCTTAAGTTACAGGTGAGGAAGATTTCGCTTCCTCTCCTAAAATTTCCAAATCAGTATCTTGTCGTAGCTGCTGACAGAAGGATTCCCGAGTGAGTGGCTTTCCATAGAGACGAACTCGGTGGCCATTTACTTTGAATGCATATCCAGAACCGTCGATTGTGATCAGGGTAAGGATCCCATTGTCATGTACCTTCTGTATTTCGTATGGTCCTAACCATTGAGTCTGAAGTTTCCCCGGGAAGTCCTGAAACCGAGAGTCATATAACAGAGCCCAGTCTCCTTCATGAAAGACTTTATTCTTAATAAGTGCATCATGCCACTTAGCTCGCTGCTGCTGAATCAATGCTGTATTTTGTAATGCAGAGAGCCTAATTTCGTCCAATTCATTAACCTGTTGTAGTCGATTGATTTGTGCCTCACTCAGATCTAGGCCGACTTCCTGTGCAGTTCGTAGTGTTTGGATTTCAAATTCTATGGGAAATATTGGTTGTTTTCCAAACACTAATTGATAAGGCGAATAGCCTGTTGTACTTCTCCATGTGGTTCTATAGGCCCACAGTGCCTTAGGTAGCCGAGTGGCCCAATCACGCCTATGCGCTGCAATGGCTTTTGTTAAAATCGATTCTATTACCTTATTACTACTTTCTACTTGCCCATTTTCCTGTGGATGGTATGGGGTAGTGATCTTATGTTGGACATGATAATTATTAAGTGTTGCAGCTAATTTATTTCCAACAAATTGTGGTCCACCATCTGTGATTACTTCTCTCGGAAGTCCATAACGTACAAACAAATGGAACAAGAATTGTATTACCGAGTCCTCTGTAGCCTTAGGCAATGATTCAGCGTCGACCCATTTAGTAACATAGTCAGTCGCCACCAGAATGTATGTCCTCTGATTTGATGGTGGATTAATGGGTCCGACAAAGTCAAGAGCCCATCGTTCAAATGGCTCAATGACCAATTGTGGTCTCAGAGGCATTTCATCGACTTGGCCAGGTTTTCCTGCTCGCTGACAGCTGTCACAGGCTTGTGCAAATTTTTTCGCATCTTTGAAAATTGAAGGCCAATAGTATCCTATCTGTAATACTTTATGTGCTATTTTTTTTTCGGCAAAATGTCCCCCACATGGTCCGTCATGGCAAGCTTTTAAGATGTCGAAGATCTCGTTCTCTCGAATACACCTCCTGATTTGCATATCTGCCCCTGTATGGAACAAATGGCCTCCAATCCACAAAAATCGAGTGCTCTTCTGAACAATCTGCTTTCGTTCCGGAGGGGTTAAATGTTTTGGTAGCTTACCTACTGCAAGCTAATTGGCGATATCAGCATACCAGGGTGTTCGAACAACAACAGCAAATAGGTGTTCATCAGGAAATTGGTCTTCTACCGCTGCTGTTTCAATTGATTTTGGTATCCGTGAGAGAAAATCGACTATAGGGTTTTCCTTGCCAGGTCGATCCTTGATTTTGATATCGAACTCCTGCAATAAGATCAACCATCTAGTTATTCTAGCATTCGTAACAGGTTTATTTGCCAAATATTTGATAGCAGAATGGTCTGTATATAACACAACATAATACCCTGTAATATAATGTCTAAATTTGTTAACATCATGTATTACAGCCAAGAATTCCTTTTCAGTAACAAAATAATTGAGTTCAGCAGAGGATAAATTTTTGCTGATATAATAAATAGCATATGGATTCTTATCCTCTTCTTGCCCCAGGACTGCACCAATTGCTGTATCCGAGGCATCAGATGAGATTGGGAATGGCAAATTCCAGTTTGGTCCTCGAAGGACTGGGGCTGTTGATACCAGCTTTTTCAATTCCTTAAAAGCCTGGTCACATTTTTCTGAGCATATAGAGGTGCAACAATACGTGAATAATGTTCTATAAATCATCTGTAATATCCAGGAAATCCAAGAAAACTGCGTACCTCTGTTTGAGTAGTGGGGGTAGGGATAAGCAAAAGAATTTGAATTTTGGCCGGGTCTACCTAGATGCCAGCTGCTGAAATGTAGTGCCCTAGAATGAGCCCTTCTGTCATCATCATGTAACATTTTTCGTGGCTCAGACAAAGTCTGGTAGCGATGCAACGTTGTAGAACTTTTTCCAGGGTATCCAGAGCTGGGTCAAAATCATCTCCATATGGTGTAAAGTCATCCATGTACACCTCAAGTCCGTCATTTATTAGATCTGCAAAGATGCTGAGAACATCCCTTTGGAATGTAGCAGGGGCATTACATAGGCCGAAGGGTAATACTCGATAGGCAAATGTTCCCCAAGGGCAAGTAAAGGTAGTTTTATCCTGGTCTTCAGGGGCAATTTGGATTTGGTTATATCCGCTGAACCGTCAGAAAAAAAAAAAATTTCTTTCCTGCCAAAGTGTCCAATACTGAACCTATAAATGGGAGGGGAAAGTGATCCTTCTGCGTGGCCTTATTTAACTCCCTGTAATCCACGCAAATCCTCCATTTTCTGTTTTTCTTGGGTACCACCACTAGGGGAGAGACCCATTTACTGTCAGAGATGGGGTAAATAAAATTAACATCCAAAAGTTTTTGAAGTTCGGCTTTTACTATCTCTTTTAGATGGGGGTTGAGTCTTCTTTGTGGCTGACGAACAGGTCTTGCATCCTTTTCTATATAGATGTGGTGGGTGCATAATTGAGGATCAATCCCTTTCATGTCAGGGTAATCCCACGCAAATGATCCCTTATATTTTTGTAACAGATTAACAAGCTTTACTTCTTGATCTGATGTGAGGTTGGCGTTGATATTTAGAGTCTTACCAGGTTCGATTTCCACTACTTTACTATTGGCAACAACAGTCACTGGTATTGCTTGGTCATGTGGATCTTTTAAAGGGTCTTCTTCTAGCTCACTATCAAAAGTTGCCTCTATCAATAAACACTGTGTGTGAGATCTAGATTCAGTTTGACTAATGAAGTTATTGATGGCATCATCTTCTGTCTGATGTTTAAAATCTAAAGCCTTCTGTACAGTTAATGGGGGTCTGATATTGTTAGTAAGATATGACGCAGGATACTAATTAGTTTTGATCATCGGCAGGATTGGCTATGCTGGAGGATATAGAACTAGATTTTTAACATCTGGTCCTTTAGTTATGGTCATGTTTCCCTGCCGGAAACCAATGTAGGCATCGGCAGTAGCAAGCCAAGGTCTTCCTAGTATTAGCGGATGTCCATATAGTCGGGTTTTTGGATTAATTATCAGGAAGTCAGTTGGATATTCCCAGGAGTCTACAGAAACCATGACATCGTATAGAGTACCTTCTGGTCGAACTACAGATCGATCTGCCAATTCTAGCAAAGTAGAAGTAGGTTCTACTGATGTGATGCCAAGCTTTTGGCAGGTAGAGGTTGTCAAAATATTGATTGCAGCTCCCAGATCGACTAAAGCATTAGTTAGGGTTTGACCAGAGATTTGGACAGTTACAATTGGGTTTCCAGAATCTTCGTATTTGATAGGTGTCTCTTTTCCTGATAACAAGTCGGATAAAGTACCAACTACTTGGACTCTAGGGTTAGTGGTTGTATTCCTCCTTGATTTTTTTATGCACAATTCTTTTATAGTTTTTCCGTATATAGGAATATCTTGAATGGCTTGGAGGAATGGAATTTTTATGTATAGGTTTTGTAACTCTCCCAGAATGTCGAAGTCTGGATATTGTACTGGTCGTGGTATGACTAATCGTTCCGGGAAAGGAGGAGAGGATGTACTTGCTTGCTGATGGGTCTGTTCTCTATTTACATCCTCTTGTTGTGATGGTCGTTCTATTGGTAACTGATCTTCAATGTGAACTGTTTTGTCTCCCTCTGTTTCTATTATACGTCCAGATCGTAACCGAAGATCATTGCACTCCCATAGGTCAGGTCCAATTTCTGATGTTTCTATGATTTGGAGGGATTGGACTGGTCTATTATTAGGATTGGGATTGGGCTGGGCTGGGAGTTGAGGTCTCAGTTAGACTGGCGGTTTTGTTGTAAGGCTGGCAGAGTTGGTTGAGGGAGTGGAATAGTCCCAATTGATTGATATGTCGATCTTGGCCAATTTGTCTGCCAGGGTGAACCTTGCGAAGTAGGGGGAATCCACTATGGAGGATATGAATTATTCTACCAATACGGTGAGGCATAAGGAAAATTAGGCCAACCGAACTGGCCTGTCTGATTCATCCATGGATTTGGGGAAGGAAACGGCTGTGATGACCAATTCGGAAATGGGGGTGTAGATTGGTTTTGCCACATACCATATTGCTGAGCATTATACTGTGGAGGCTGAAAAGAAGAAGCTGGGTCCAAAAACATACCAGATTGCCTAGGTTGCCATTGGCGACACTGGTTCTGGTTCTTCTTCTGCTTCTTTGTATACTGCCTTCAATCCAGGAAGTGAGGAGCAGCTCTCGGTAAAGTGATCTTTCATACAGATAGCACATGTTTGAACTGTATCTAGTGGACATTCCTTATGGCTTTGTTTTCTTCTGCATCGGGACCAGAAAATTGCCAGATTCTTCTCCGCCTCCATCTGCTTTTGCTTAGCCTGCACAATATCAAGCTGTGTAGTTAATGTCCCTAGAATATCAGTTTTAAAATTTTCTAATAAGTTACCAAGTTCTACACGTGTTACTCCTTCTGTTGATATTTTGTTATCTCTAACAAACCAATCATATTCTGTTGGTTTTATCCTTGTGCTGCCTCTTGAACTCCTGATGCATAAATTAATGATTTCAGCAAAATTCTCTTGGTAAATATCCCCTTTTCCCATGATATTCAATGTTTCAATCCACTATTCTTTCATACCTCTAACCAATGCAGTTTTCAACACATTATCAGGCAGAGGTAGTGATGGATAGGGGGATCTCTGTAAATTATACTGAAAACGTTCTACATATTCCTCTAAAGTTTCATTTGGTCTGGCCGTCATTTGGAAAATTTCATCTTTTAGTTCTCTTGACCTGCAGTAATCCTGATATTTCTTAAGAAAGGATTCTTTCATTTGCTCCCAGTTGTTTATGACTCCACCACCTAAACCCATAAACCATCTAAGAGCTGCTCCTTTCAAAGTGGAGAGGAACAACTTTAATTTTTGGGGGTCAGTGGTGTAATCATACCCTCTACATAACACATCGAATTCAAATAAGAATGCGTCAGGGTCTTCTGATGTGAGTCCATGAAACGTTGGGATGTGTTGAAGAGGGATCGCTTTCATGGGTGAATTTGCAGCAGAGTCTACTATAGGATATTGTAATGTAGAAGTTTGAGTATTTGGCTGATTCTGCGCCATGGGATCGAATATGTGCCAATAGTCTTCCAGAATCTCTAGGAGGGTGTTCCTAGGTTGAGAAGGGGCGGCCTTGGCAGGAACTGTTTTAATGACACTTCCCTTGTCTAGGATTTCTATCTGAGGGAATGGGGTGCCTTCAATATTAACTCTGGCTGCGCTCCCCTTATCTGGGCTGTTTAACAGCTGGATTATCCTAGAAGGAGACCTTGGTTCCTCTATTTCCCCTGTTTCCCCTTCTCCTTCACAAAGGTTGCTTAAGTTCCCTTCCTGTAGCCGTTCTGACACAGAATTTTCAATTTCTTGATAATCCTGTTCATCAATCTGACTATGTACCTCAGCAAAGGCTCCAGATGGTGATGCTGTAGCCTGAAGGAAACTAGTATGCTGCTTAGAACTAATCTTTCTGAGGCCTACTAATGGCTGAGATTCAGTTTTCTTGTAGATTTCGTCTATAAAGGATGTTCAGCCAAGGGTCACCGATCCTTTGGCTTTTTCAGGTTTGGCTGGGGGTTTGATATTCTTTTCTAGCTTTTTCTGCTTAGTCATCTGCTCTAAAAACTACTAAATCCTATCAACCAGCAATTCTACTAAGAGAGCGGACGGTGGAGCAGGGCTTTTACATGCTCTGTACGCAGGGTCTTACCTTCCGATTTTAAAATCCAACTCCCCCCTAGCAGATTTGCACACTACTCTGCAAAGGGCAAATGGCTATTACTCCTCCCTGGCAACGATGCCAAAATGTAGAGCTATACCTAGGGTCTCTCACAGCTCTAATTATCCCACATTAATAAGTCAATCCGGGAACGTTTTTTTATTGCAAGGAGTAGCTCAATCCGAGGCTATTTGTCCAAGTAATTCTCGGTAGTATAGTGTTCTAATGATTCGAAAGGAAACAGATGCTAAGCTGTAACTAAACTAACCCAAAAGATGAGAATCACACAAGGCAGTCGATCAGTCAAGGGTACGGAAGCAATAACCCATCCCTTTAGAAACTGATGAAGAAAGGAAATTAGAGCATGGACTTATAGGTCTGGGAGCTAAGCAGCATCTTGATGAGGCTCACTATAGCCTTAGGCCTTCTCTCACACCAAAAACAACAAAGGCAGGTAGATAAAATAATGGAAAGTAAAATGGAACAGCAGTTTGGAAATGCAACAGCAATAAATGGAACAGTAGTAAAATGGAACAACAGTAATAAAATGGAACATCAGGAACAACAGTAATCAAATGGAACAACAGTAATAAAATGGAACAAAAGTAATCAAATGGAACAACAGTAATAAAATGGAACAGGAGGAACAGCAGTAATCAAATGGAACAACAGTAATAAGATGGAACAACAATCCTCATCCGTATGTACATGTTCTATGCTACTAAAGCAATCTGAGAATAATGAATGATATGACTACGTTTCTGAACGAAGTAATATTGCTTTCAAGTCTCACAAATACTTATTTCACATGGTCTAATAACGATAATAGTCATACCAACATTCTGTTACAAGAGATAACTGAAAGATGCAATTCAAATAGATCCAATTGTACAGTGCAGAGACATGAGATAAAGAAATCATTCAAATATCAATTATAATGAAGCGTAGTATATCACATAAAAGATGTATCAGATTACTTAAATAACAGAAATAAACAAACCACACACAAATCATCGTATAATAATACAAAAGCAAGTGTCCTTTGGAGCCGGGCCCTTAGCTGCCAATGGTACACTGCCTGAGGTTACTCCAGATGCAGAGACGAGATGAACACCAAGTCTTTTATATTAATCGCATCAATAAAAGTATAACAAAATCAGGTCTCAGCGAGACTCAATGATCACAGTTTGTTCTGAAACTTTAAAATCATAAAAACAGTCATCCCTTTGCTGAATGGCATGGTGCCTTTATATAACAGAAATGATGGAGGTATCTAGACAATCAAAAAGATAAGTTAAAGCAGCGATCCCTCAGGTTAAAGCAGCGATCCCTCAGGATCAAAGATCCTGAGGGATTCGCTAATCGTTCAATTCTTCTCTTTTCCTTCTTGCGCTCTCCGACTCGGTATCTCGCATTCTTTCCCTAGGCTATTCGGCTCTAATTTTTCTTAATCTCATCCACATCCGGTTCCCTGCTGGTATTTTCCCTTTGCTCCATGCTTTTGATCGACAATCCCCTGTTTCCACGTCTTCCCGCATAGAAAACGTCAATTATCAACACTTGAGCTTCCTTTGTCTATTTTCGCATATTTTATCAAAATCCCTTATCTTCTTTGAACTCATAATACAGAAAAGGTTAGAATTATTATTGAAAAACCACTAGATTGCTTGTCAAAAGCATACCTTCCAAGTGCTCCACACCCTCATTCTGCACTTTTTGACCAGTCCTGGGAGAATCAACATTTGGAGGGTCAAATCACGCACATTTTGAAAAATAAAGGCATATTTGGAAACTTGATGGGATAATAGTTCTAATTCACTATCCTAGTAGAAATTTTGACATCGGGAAGGCAGGAAAAAGTGGGTCTGACAATGGTGTTGCGCGTTTCACCAGTTGCCTAATTTTTCATTGTTTTTCTCCAGATTTGATTTTCCTCTTGGGAAATCAACTTTCTACTGATGTAATTGATCATGTAAATGTAGTTATGGTATTTTTACTATTACGTAGGGTAAATAAACTAGGTAAATAGACTCTATGAGGTGTAATGAACCAGTCCATTGTAATTAGGGATGAGTCACTTTGACCACCCTACACTCTAGCTATCAATTCAGATTTTGGGGGAGTTACTCCTCCTCTCATGGATTCAACCCTTCATGTGTGGGAGTAGTTTGTTTGAGGCCTATATCTTGTATTTTTCAGTCTTTTCAAAGGTGCGACTCAGTTGGATGTTGTACTAGTGATCAAAGACACTATTGTATCAGATTTTGGCTAGTATTAATAGATGAGTTGCAGCTATTTCCTTGGGGTACTTGTGGTATGAATATTTGACATTTCTTCTTCTATTGTCTCATACATTTGAATTTTTTGTTAATTTCATCAATCATTTCATGACTATTTTATGATATTTTTCAAGTTGATGAACAAAATTCATGAGTTTCCATGCTCTGTTTTGGGGAAACTTCACAGTTTGTAATCATCTCTTCAGTTTAGGAAGAATTCATGTGTTTCATGCTCTTCTTAGCTCCTCACCAGTCTTAAGTCATCTCACCAAATCACCTTAAAGTGTTAGGTTTTCTACCTACCCTTCCCCTTTGAATGTCTACAATCATATCTCAATTGCCCTGACCTTGTCCCTTTGACCTAATCCTCATCCATCAACCCAACATCAAATCAAAACAACCTTTTCACTTATACCTAGCCTAAAACCCTAATTTATCGAGCCCTCTTGGTAGTGATTTTTCTGAGAGAGCCCTCTCTGGCTTGGTAGGGCTAGCTACCAAGTCAAAATATTGGTCTGTGGTTACCTCAATTGGACTCTTCCTCAACCTTGGAGATCCGGAGGAGTGATAATAGATACCATAAAAATTAAAGTGAAAACACTCTAGTAAAAAAACTCTTACAAAATCATGGTAGAAAAGATGCTAAGATAAAGATCATCACTTTTTCATTGAAAAGCATTCGAATGGTTTAGCTATTGGAATACTCCCACATAGATTATTATTGGAGACATTCGTGCAAGTGAAAATCAAATCATAACAATAAACCATTAGGAGATGGAGTAATTTATATTCAATTGTTACGTGTAAATAGAAAAAAAAACAGATATACGTACAAGAAATCAACTTACATGACTTTAAGGTTTGAAATTTTAGTTAGTTCCCTGGGAATTTGTCTAGTTAATGAATTATTGTTATGGTGGTTGTTCATTCAGTAATTGGCATACAAGCATCAACAAGAAATCACATGATATGAATAATGAAAGAGAATTGTAGCACCTCAATTTGTTATCTGAGACATTATATCTAAAAATTATAATCTCAGTTATATGTAACATGATAGTTTCCAAATAATGGAACACTACCAAAGTTCCATCCACCTTCACAAAGGAAATTACTTGGGATGTGGCAACTCAAAAAATATAGGGCGACTTATAGAGTTGAAATATTTTGGTAAGAATCATTAATACCTTTCCCAAAGAGACATATCCCCATATTGAAGATTAACTATGTCCTTTTTACAATCAATAATCTCAGATGCCATTTTTAAAATATTTTCTCTAAATTCAACCATTGATGTTCAACCCAAATTTAGTTTTTTAATCTTAAAATTGTGCTCATCTTTTCCTGCATTAGGTACACATATAATTTGATCTTCTTGTTGTTGGGTGTGGAGCCTGATTATCTTCTTTATTTAGAGTTATCGTCCCATTGGACCACAATTCGTAATCTGTAAAATATATGCCGCCAGAGAGGGCGATGACGATTATCTGTAACCCCCAGTGGCAGAGGATCGAGGGTTGTGCCTCGGAAGCTAAAAATAGATGTAAAATTGCCTTATAAAATGTTTTAATTTCGTAATCAATCTGGGCCATTCATTAGGTGGAGATCTGTGTTGAGTGTTGAACATGACTATTTAGAGGTCTTTGTTTCAGCCAGATGTATACCCCAGGAAGTTTGTACACCCCTCCTTGTGGGGGAGTGCGGGGGGACTGATCCACCCCAGCTGGGGGGTCTGATGGCCAAAGGTCCCCCGGCGAGGGTTCGGGGGCAGTGCCCCCGAAGCTAAAAACAGATGTAAAATTGCCTTGTAAAAGTATAGTAATTTCTAGTCAATCTGGGCTGTTCATTAGGCGGATGATCTGACGGTAGAACTTATATTTAGTTTAGGGTTTTTTTCCCTAGAAGGCAACCCCTCTCTTTGTATGAGGGCATTGTATTGAGTCTATGTAATATATATGTGTATTCGCCTAGCGAGAAATAGAGAAGTGAGATTGTGACAGAAAACAGAGGATATTACAGTAGATCTACTATAGCTTGTGTCTCTTCATTCTACTGGATAATAGAAAGGAAGGATTGGTTGTTCGGCGTGGACATAGCCCAAACTGGGTGAACCACGTATATCTGTGTCTCTCTTGTTTTATGCATTTTCTATGTTTATATTTCTGAAATATTTTATGTGTTCCATTGCTCCATAATGTATATTTTTCTAACAACCGGTATCAAAGCCGAAGGTCTATTTGGCTGATAAACTCGTAGGAAAGAAGGGTTCCTCGTTTGAGTGGGAGAAATGGCGGAAGATGGTAAGTTTAGGATAGAGAAATTTAACGGCCAAAAATTCTCACTGTGGAAGATGTAGATGAAGATTATCTGTATCAGAAAGATCTATACCTACCATTAGGCGGAAAAAAAAAGATTCTGATGGGTATGACAGATGAAGAATGGAACCTTCTCGATAGAAAGGCACTCAGAATAGTACGGTTGTGCCTCACATCATCGGTCACCTTCAACATTTTGAAGGAAACAACGACATAGGGTTTGATTAAGGCGTTGGAGAAACTATATGAAAAATCCTTGGCCTCAACCAAGGTATTTCTTATAAAATAGTTATTTAATATGAAGATGTTGGAAGGTGGATCTGTTGTAGACCATTTAAATGATTTTAATACTGTTACAAGTCAGTTATGTCCTGTAGGGGTAAACTTTGATGATGAAGTTAGAGCTCTGTTATTCTTATGCTCATTGCCAGAAAGTTGGAATGGTTTAGTAATGGCCATTAGTAACTTTGTTTCTGGATCTCATACTTTAAAGTTTGATGATATTGTCGGTGCTATCCTTAGCGAGGAAATGCAACAGAAAAGCTCTGGTTAGACATCGGGTAATGCTTTCAGTGCAGAGTCTATGGGAAGAAAAATGGAAAGAGGAAAGAGCCCATGATATCATAGTAAATCAAGGAAAGGCAGATCCAAGTCCAGATCAGGGATAGTCTGCTGGAAATGTGGAAAGAAAGGACACCTAAAGAAACACCATAGATCTCGGAAGGGAAAATAAGGAGATGCACAACAAGAAAACAATCATGAAGCAAATGTGACAGGTGAGGTGTTACAAGATGCTTTGATTCTTTCTTTCGAAAATATTACTGATTCCTGGGTGGTTGATTCAGGGGCCTCATTCCATGCCACAACTGATAAGAAATACTTTCATGACTATGTTCAAGGAGATTTTGGACAAGTTCGTTTGGGTGATGATAAACCCTGTAAAATTGTTGGAATGGGTAAGGTTCTTGTAAAACAACAGAATGGAAACCAATGGCTACTAAAGGAGTTAAGGCATGTTCCAGATCTGAAGAAAAATCTGATTTCATAGG
>APFE030665572.1:0-21777 GCA_000404065.3 Pinus taeda
AGATGATTAATCTCATGTTCTATGAAGAATAGATTCTCCAACTTGTCATAGAGGGTCTGCCCAGATGGAGGCCCTGTTTCTTCTGTGGAGCTGCTGGAAGCTGTGATCTGGTTTTCTACATAGCTATTTACCGTTGTCATATAATGCTTATATGGCAGCAGTTGTCCTGTACCAGTCACTAGGCTTGGAAGTCCTTTGTCCTGCAAAATAGTCATTTTGGCTCTGAACTCATCTATTTCTTCTTCATTTCCTGGCACTTCCTCTCTAGTGTCTGGGTGAAATTCCTCAAAGTTAGTACCTTTTGGCAGTGACGATTGCCTCCGTCCTGCTGGCTATTTGTAAAGCAACCAGTTCCTCCCTAGTGCGGTTATTAAGGAAGTGAATCATCTTGTTTGCCTGCTCAGGCATTATTCCCAGGGCTGTCCTGGCTCTCTGAATCTCTGTGTGAGCTATTTCTATCAGCTCTACCTGCTCAAAAATGGATTGAATGGACCTCCATTGATCCTGCATAGATTTGCAAATCTTGGCCCAAATAATCCTTTTTATTTCTGCTAGGGTGTTGCCCAGCATCAACTCCTTCTCTAGAGTTTTTACTTTGGCCTCCAAGGCCTTTATTTCCCTCTGTTTTTCTGCCACAGTCATTTTTGACTTGTCATAACTGGCCTCCAGCTTGGCCAGTTTTTCCTTGGCAGCATTTATTTCTGTGACCTGGCTCTCCAGCTCTTTGACAACCTTCATCATTTCTTCCATGCTCAGGCTGGATTTTGCTGCTGCTGTGGCTTCCACAGTTGCTCCAGTTGCTGATGTGGCTGAGGTAGGTGCTGGAGCAGTAGGAGGAGCTGTTGTTGTTTGTGCTGGAGGGGCAGATTGGAGGTTTGTTGAGGTCTGTGGTGGCTGGGAGGAAGATTCCCCTTGCTTGTCCTGCATGGCTTTTTCCAATTCTGCCTCCATCTGCAGTATCCTCTGGTTCATGACCAGGAGCAACTCCATAGCATTATCCACCTATTTTTCTTGGACAAGCTCTGCTGTGTCAGGATGGATAGTAGGAAGCAACTTTGCCTGCCTCCTTAATGCAGCTATATCATCTTCCTTTTTCTTTATAAGGGCCTTGACACCCTTTGGATCTTTTGGGTCATGCCCCAAATCAACAATTATATCCTCCAAAGTTTTTGTTCTGTTATCTTTGGCAGAGGAGGACAGCCTTTCTAAATCAAGTTGTCTATTGGTATTTTTCAGTGACTCCTTTAGCTGATGGGCCAACATTGCCCTATCAGCAAGTGTTGCATACACCATTTCCCCCGTTTGCTTGTGCAGCTCAATCTAATCCATGGGGTGTATGTCTTTGGCAAAGACCTCTAGATTAGTCTTGTAGTAATCTGTTGTGGTCTTTGGGTGTGGAACTTTGGGCCTCAGATGAGTGAATATCATCTTTTCTTCCTTGAGGTCAAAGGCAGCCATTAATCTTTGTTTCTTGGCTGGGGTTGTGTTGAGGAACTGCTCATATAGCTGCACTCTTAGCAGCTCATTTTGAGCCTTGATCTCCATGAAACCCTCTTTGACTGTGGCCGGCTTCTGGCCCTGCTGTCTGGAGGAAGATACCTCCACGGTGTGCTGCTGAGCCTTTTCTAGCTGAAATGAGCTAGTGGCAGTCTGTTGGCTCATTTGTTTTTCCCTGTTTTGGCTTTCTGCCAGCTCTTCACTTATATCTCCTTCAGTTTCAGGGTCTACCCTCGGCCTCTTGGCCTCCGGTTGCTGTAATGACCCTGTGGGAGGTGTGACTTCTTCTCTGTCCCTCTTCTTTCCTCTCTTATCATTTAAAGGGGTCTGCAATACTGGGTTTTGAATTTGTTCAGTTTGCAGGGGAGGGGCCTGTGCTGTTTGTTGGTCTTTTGAGGTACTAGGCTGCCCTGTTTATGTCTCTTGATGTTCATCCATCTTCTCCTTTCCTTTTGTAGTGGTCATTATTGCTGGAGCTTGATGGATGTCCTGTGCTGTCTGGGCAGTAGAGTGCCTTCTCCTGCTTGGACTGTTTGCTTGAAGACCTGTTGACAAGAGTCCAAGTCAAGAGTTTTTTCCAAGTCTTTCACATTTTGCTCCATTATTTCTTCCTGAGTCATTTCTTCTATTATTGATCCAGGCACCCATTCATCCTGATTAGCAAACTGTTGTACTTGACGGAGTGGGGTGTGTTTATAGGCTAGCAGCCTATATTTGACTCTCCTTGCACTGATGAAACCTTCAGGGTGATAAGGGACCCACTAGAAACTCCTCTTGAGTTTGAGTTGCTGTCCTAGTATTTGGTCAGCTTCTTGCCAACCATCTTTTTGTTCATTGTGAATGGGCCTAGGTGGTCCCTGAATTTCAGGTTGGCCTTCTTCTTGGCACTGTGAAAGTGTGTTAGGTCGGAGTTTATAAGCTGCCTATAGTACTCCAGAGCAAATAACCTCATAGGGACATACTTTGGGAGCCTGTATGGGCAGAGCTCACAGCCATAAATTCTGATGACATAGTGGTTTTGGTACAAGTACCAGTCACCAATTTTGTAGCTTCTGGATAGCTGCAAAATCTTCTGCATATCCTTGGATAGTCTGGCAGGAGGAGTCCTCTTTAGTAGGCAGATGACTGGATATACGAATTGATCAATGAATTCACAGTATGAGTAGGGGGAATCCTGGACTTGGTGGAAGACTGAAGACCAGAAGATCACAGACCTTCTTTCACCTTGTGAGTCCAGCTTCTTGATTGAGCATTGGAAGCTATCTGTCTGATAGTATAAGAATAAGTGGTAAATGTATGAGGAATATTTGAATATTGCCTCCTTGTCCAGCCTTGTCAACTGATCATGTATCTTGATGGCAATGTACTTGGCATAGTTGTATTTCATAGCGGGGGGCTTCATAAGGCCGTATGCAGATAGCATTACCAGCACAGTTATATCAACATGTTTGTTTGTGGTGAACCCCAGTACAGAGGTCAACATGTCTATCAACAACTTGCCTACTTCATTGAAATCTTCATATGAGAAAGGGGGTGGCCCAGAGGGCTGGCAGTCTGCCTTCATGAATTTCCTGGCTATGGCCTCAATGTCTGAATCAGAAAGTCTGGAGCCCATATCCAGCAAATAGTCCATGGAGAAAGGGTACAGCAACTGGGTCTGTTTGTAGTTGAGCATCTGGTTGATGGAGTCTGGAGTTATGTAGAAGAGGATGCTCCCAGATGGAGACCTCACAGCCCTGAGCTTCTGGTCATAGTTCTCTGCACACAGATGGATGATTTCTGGGAAGGTGTTGACAGAAGGCAGAAAGTAAGTGGGCAGATTAGACTGCCAGACCCCATACAGGTCACTGTTGTCTAAGTGACTGTTCCTCAATTGACAATATGTCTGCAAATGGTTTCTTGGTGCCACAAAATCTGTGATGAGAGCATCATCATCCACCAAAGGTATAGCTTCTAGCTCTCTGTTGGGTGGGTTTATGGGCAGAACATCCAAAGCAGCTGAAGCTGCCATTGTCTTGGTCTTTGCTGGTAGTTTTTACTATGCCTCAAGCTTGGTGTGGAGGGGTCTACTGTTCTCTGTTTGCAGTGAGCAATTTTGGGAGTTTAAGGGCTGTCACAGGCTTAATTACTCTGTGGGGCACTCTGTTTTGATAAAGCAAAGTGTTTTGTAGCTGGATAGCTGGTCAATTGTAGAGAATTTGTTTATCAGAGGTGAAGGAGGATGCCAATGTAGTGCTTCTAGCTTGTGGCTAGGCCTTGTAGCTTCTCTTTTGTAAAAAACTAGGCAGAATTTACCGTTGGTCGCGGGTTTCCCTGGAATTTCTTCTGTGTAGGGGTTACAGAGGTTTCACTGGTAGCTTCAAAGGTGAATTTCAATAATGTGGGTTCTTGAATTAAAGTCGTATTTGAGCAGGAAACAGGATTTGCATGGAGAATCAGAGGGCAAGAGGGTGCCTGCGGCGAAATACCTGTTTTAGTGGCGTACGGGCAGTTGCAGCGGTCGAAGTGGTTGGATTGTATGTGGTTGAGTCGACAATGGGGGAAGCAACAATTGTAGCGGATCACCTTTGCTTTTTGACCGTTGGAAATCAAATTTCGCCTTCAGCTGAGCTCCAGGTTGTTCGGCAGAAAATGATAAAAAACAACAGTTTTTACACCTTTTTATGCATTTCGGGTGAATTGGCGCCTTTTTGTGATGACGTCATTATGGGCCCAAGTACGGAGGAGATGACGTGGCAGGTGACGTGGATGCCCAGGTGGCATGGCCACGGTGGCAGGGTAGTCAGGGCAATGCGTGGGGCGGGGTGACGTGGAAGCACGGCAGTGGAAAAAAGCGGGGTGACGTCACGCTGGCGGAAGCGTGACGTCAGCGTGAGGGGAAGGGCGGTAAGTGGTTTCCCCGGCAGGCCCTTAGGCAGTAAGCGGTTCGGAGGGGGGGGCGCAGCGAACACCTCCTACGCCTGACGCGTGGCGGGGGTACGGCGGCAATACCGCCCATCCCCCGGACACAAAAGGTCGGGCACCTTTGTGGGCAGATCGACCGCCCACCGTTGGATGGCGGGGCGGGAGATCTGACGGCTGGCGGCGATCGGGATATGCCGGTGCATTTATGCAGTGGGGGACCCGCCTTTTTGAGGTTTTGTGGGTTTATTTGCCCGCGCAATTAATTAAAATTTGATTTTTTCAACTTTAGAACAACGGGTCTTAGGGCGGAGAAGGGAAGAAAGGGTTATTAAGGGTGGGGAAGGTGTTTTTTTCCCTTTTAACCAAAGTTTTCTTGAATCCATATTTTTTCAGGGGGCTTAGGGCTAATGCTAACCCTTGAGGGGTTAATGTTTCCCAGGGAAGGGATTTATCTGCAGCACTGGGGAAGGGGGAAATTAGGGAGCTGTAACATAGGTTAGTGATTAATATGGTTTGTGAGGTGAGTGAAGGGGTGAAACCAAGTCAAATGGAACTTGACTCAGGGTATTTGAGGATAGACGAGAATGATGCAAAAAAGGATGTTTTTACACAAGAAATGTGGCTTCTTTTCATGTTTGAACTCCATGGCTTGGACCAAGTGGTTGGTGATTTAAAGGAGTGGAACTGAAGACCTGAGCAAATTTCAAGGCCCCTGGGGATGTTAGTAAGAAATGACTTCAAGGGGAAAACTAGGGGAGTTAGTCATGCTTCCAGTGCTTGTCCTCCATTATTTTTCTTTGATGCCCACAGCCTGAGTGACAGAGGCCATTTGTACTTACTAGGCCAATTGGAGCTGGCCCTCTATTTCTGCAACCCCATCTACCTACCCCCTACTAGCCTAGCATTTTTTGTTTCTTCTTGGAGGGTGCATTTAGACTTGCAGACCCTTTATATGCCTTTTCTTTTTCATTGGCTTTTTCCTTTGATGTCCTATCTAGCACTAGCCTTATTTCTTCCAAGGTCCCAGATTAAGCAGTTGGGAACCTTATTTTCTCTGCCTAACTACTGATATGCCAAGATTATACAGTTTGGGTAGATTTCTTCCTCTATTCTATAACAAAAATATTGAAACATGGCATGATCCAGATTAGGCTGTTGGACCATCCATCAAGATTTTAATAGACATGAAGGCATGTACGCCCCTTGCCTTCCTTGGAAATATGGGATCTTTGAAACAGCAAAGTAGAGCATATTTGGCACTTGAATTAGCCCATCATGAAATATGAAACCTATTGGTATAGGTATCCAACAGTGGCTCCACATGGGGATGGTTTTTCTTTTTTGAAAGACCAAGAACAGCAGATCAGCCTGCCTTGGTCCTTTGCCATTGTCATTGCATCTGGAGTTTTTCATCCTTGAAACCTCAAAATTGCAGAATACCATATTCATAAATGTGCTAGGGCACGGTCTTCTCCTACCTCTGCAGGATTCTTGAAATCAATTCATTCACAAACTTTAAAAAAACACTATATACAGTAAATTATGTACAAGGGAAGCCCTGCTGCATTTATGGAAGGTACTCAAAATAGTGTTTGACCATCCTGCCATTGACAGGACCTTCATCCAAATCAGTTTCATCAAGATTCTTGAGAAAGTAGGTGTTATTTCCCTGTACTGCTTGAATGACAAATGGCCCTCTCCAAAGGGAATCGAACTTTCCATGCTTTCCTTTGTTTTCTCTCCTTGAATCCCACTTGAGAACTTTGTCACCCATATTGAAATCCTCAGCTTTGGTCCTCCTGTCAAAAGCTTTCTTGAGCTTCTCTTGTAGGATTTGAACTCTGTTGTAAACTTGGTCCCTGGTTTGTTGTAGACATATAATTTGGTTCACTCTCCTTTGCATATCATTAGGCTCAGCTTGAATTTCCTGCAGTAGTTTCATGACAGGGATCCCTAGTGATGAAGGAAACTTGGCTTCTAGTCCATAGAATAACTCATATGGGCTAACCCCAATTGATCTTTTGGTTGTTAATCTATCTGCCCATAAGGCATTGATGAGTTTCTTGTGCCAATTCCTTTTGTTTTCTTCCAACACTTTCTTTATCATACTCACAAGGCTTTTGTTTGAAGATTCTGCCAAGCCATTTCCTTGGGGATAATATGCAGTAGAATGGCCCAAAGTTATGTGAAATTTGTGACAGAAGCTCACCATCTTCTTGGATCTGAAAGCAGCATCATTGACAGTTATTATCTTATCATGGCATCCAAATCTGGCAAGGATATTGGTCTCAAGAAACTGAATGATAGTGGAGTCATTTGATTGTCTGCATGGGATTGCCTCAATCCATTTTGTGAAGTAGTCTGTTGCTGTCAGAATCCATTTATGTTGGCCTGAAGATGAGGGGTTGATTTCTCCAATGAAATCCAAGCCCCATTGCTGAAATGGTCTTTCTGTTGCAATAAGCCTTAGAGGTAATGGCAGTAATTGTCTCTTTCCTTCAAACACTTGACATTTATGACATGCAGTAGTGAATTTCTTGACATCAGAGAACAAAGTAGGCCAATAGTATCCTGCTCTTAGTATTTTGTCTACAGTGGACTTCCAATATAGATGCCCACCACAATCTCCTGCATGAAATTCTCTCATGATCTTATCAGCTTCATTTTCAATTAAACAGTTTAATAAGATACCCTCATGGTTTTTCCAAAACAGATTTCCTTCCATGACACAAAATTTTAAGGTTTTCATTTTTAAGAACCTACTTTTAGTTCTGGACAGCCCTGGGGGAGCACACAGGTTTTGTAACACATAACAAATATCAGCATACCAGGGGGATTGCTCAAAGGCTACATTGATCCTTGGAGTCGCCAGCTCCGGTTTACTATCCAGTTGATTGATGTCCAAGGCTTGGAAATTTGTCTCAGACATCAATTTGGCCAAGCCCTGCCCTTTTATAAGTTTTGTAGGTTTTATTTCAATAGCAAATTCTAGGATATTTGCAATCCATTTTCCCCTTCTACCCTCCAAGTTTTCTTGAGTGAGTATATCTTTGACAATTGGGCTTGGTACATAGGCTATTACATGGGAGTACAGGATGTAAATCCTAAAGTCTTTGATAGCTTTGACCAAAGCATATGCTTGTTTTTCCATGATCTGGTACTTGAGGGGTGCATCTCTAAGAGCTTTACTAAAGAAAGCAATGGGTTTCTCATTCCCTTGGTCATCTTTCTGCAGTAAAACTGCAGCAATTGTGTGTTGGGAAGCAAAGGAAAATATGATGAACTCCCTATCAAACTGAGGGTTGGTTAGGACAAGAGTTTGGGTGAGGGAAAACTTGATGCCTTCAAAGGCTTGATTTGCTTCTGCTGTCCACTTTACTTTTGAATCTTTTTTGAGCATGTTGTTGAGCAATCTGCTTAGCTCTGCCAAGTTTGGGATAAATCTCCTTAGAAAATTGATTTTTCCCAAAAAGGCTTGTAATTCCTTTATATTTCTTGGATGAGGCATTTGTAAGATGGCTTGGATTCTGTCTGGATCAATTCTGATGCCATCTTTGGAGATAATGTGACCCAATAGTTTACCTTCTTCCAGACCAAACAAGGATTTCTTAGGATTTAAGGAAATTCCGTATTTCCTACAAGTTGTAAATATCTGCCTTAGATGTTTTAAGTGGTCTTGGTCAGATTTGGAGAAAGGTGTGAGATCATCTAAATAAATGACCAGAAAGTCATGAATCTCTTTAGCAAAAGCAATGTCCATTGCTCTTTGGAATGTAGCCCCTGCATTTTTCAAGCCAAATGGCATTTTAACATATTTAAAGGTTCCCCATGGGGTTGTAAATGCAGTCTTGTCCTGATCATCAGGGTGGACCAAAATCTGGTTGAAGCCTGAGAAACCATCAAGCAAGGAAATCCTTGAGGCCCCAACTACTCTCTGCAAAATGTGGTCCATCTTAGGTAAGGGGTAGTTGTCTTTCAATGATACTTGGTTGAGGTTTCTTAAATCCACACAGAGCCTAATTTCACCAGTTTTTTTCCTAGTGGGGACTAGGTTTGAGATCCAATCAGAGAATCTGATTGGTGCTATTATGCCTGCTTTAAACATCTTTTGTACTTCTTGTTCCATTGCTGGGAGGAGCATGGGATTAATTCTCCTTAGTTTTTGTTTAAAGGGCTTCTGATTTGGCTTGAGTGGGATAGTGTGTTGTATTACAGAGGTGTCATAGGATTTGAGATCCTCATAACTCCATGCAAACACATCCTGAAATTCCTTAAACAGGTCTATGTATTTGGGCTTTTGGTCAGGAGGTAATGCAGCAGATAGTTTTATGATTTTGGCTTCTATAGTTGTCCCAATGTTATGCTCTTCTATGGTAGTGTTTAGGGGTTGTAGTTTTGGTGTATTGGGAATGTCATTGGAGTCAAAAATGTCTTCCAAAGGGGCTAATCCTATTGGAAGGAAATTATCCTTTAATTCTATCACCTCTGTTTCATAATCAGCTGAATCCTCATATTTACCTGGCTGGATTCCTTGTATGTTGTGCTGGTTGAAGATTGTAGGATGTAGCATTTGGTTGGCTGTTTTAGGTGATATTGCTTGGTCATGGTATTTACCATGTATTTGTAGTTGATTTTCTGTCTTAAGTATTTGTGATTGACTTGTTGCCTCAGTGTCTATGTTTAGACCTGAAAACTCTTCTTGTAAAGTCAAAAAATTATTTATTTGTGTGTCACTATCAAACACCTGCCAATCCTTTACATTGTTTGGGACAGATGGTATGTGTTTTACTTCAGCTGTAAAACAGTGATGAGGCTCAAAAGGGAGCTTGCAGGTACTTGCAAACGTAGCTAGACTATGAGCATGAAGGTTTTGAGCCCTAGGGATTTTGGTAATGTGGAATTCAGTGAAGGACACTAGTAGCTCGGTGGCAGTAGACCTATAAGACCTCAGTCTTTTGTCATTGGTAACAAAATTGCCTTTGACTTGTTGGATGACTAGGTCTGAATCCCCTAGGATTGACACTTTTATGGCTTGTAAGGATTGTACCAACTTGAGGCCTAGCAGGAGAGCTTCATACTCAGCCATGTTATTAGTGCATTTAAAGTTTAGTCTGTAAGCTCTGCCTTCTGCATGGCTATTCTGTTTATTATGGATCCAAATTCCAGCTCCTGCCCCTAGCTTGTTAACTGATCCATCAAATTCTAGGAACCACAGAATTTCATGTTGTAGGGGAGGTTGAGTAACATCTCTGTAGTTTGGGCTTGTGAGTTGAAGTTTGGATTGTTTTTCATTTAGTTGGACTTCTGGGGCAATTTTCCCATTTAGTAAGATCAGTGTTGTGTCTAGAGGAGCTGTTTGTTTATCATAGTCCTCATCTTTTTTGAGTGTCTGATTTTCATCATCATATGTTTTGTCCTCTTGCACATTCTCCTTTTTTAACTCAACCAATGTTTCCATATCAAGTTTTCCTTCATTAATCTGCTGATCTGTTTTGATTATCTGAGTCTCTACACTGTTTGTGTGATCTATATTGTCATTGAACAGAATATATGAGTCTATATCTGAATGGACAGCATATATGGGGAAGTTTTGAGGCTTCTCTATAGCGCTGACCATGTATTTCATTAGAGACTCTCTATACAATCTCTTGGGTTGACCAAAGACTGTGATAGTAGCATAAGACATGTCCAATTGAAGGGACCCTTGAAGTTTGGCCCCCCATGATCTTGATAATAACATCCCATACTTGGGTGGGATATCAGCAACAACAACATCCATCAAGATTGTTTTGTTTGGATATTAGACCAGGGATACACACAAGTCTTTTATCAGGCCTAGGCATTTAACCTGGCTGGAATCAAATGAAAACAAGTCCTTGTATGGCCTAGTAATATCTAAATTCAGCCTTTCCATGACAGCTTTTGGCATCAGGTTATGAGAAGCGCCTGAGTTAAACATTGCATTGTGTAATATCTTGTCATGAACATGCAAGCTGACATAAAAGGGTAGAATCCCTGTGCCTGCTGTTTTTCCATCAACCTCTGGCCCAAACAGTAATTCTGGGGTGTCATCCAACAAATTGACATTGTCTTTGTTTTGAGTGAGTTGGAGGGACTTTTCAATCTGCTGTTTATAGATGTTATTCTTGGCTAGCTCTGCAAGAGGGATGGCTATTTTTAGTTTACCAATTTCAGTTTCTAAGTCAAAGGGTTTCTCAGTTTGGACCTTAGTGCTATGGGTGAGCCCTTTTTCTTTATTTGGTAAGATTCCTCCTTGATCTTGGGGTTTATGTTTTTCGATCACCTCTTGAGGCCTTTTGCTAGGATTGGGGTGTGCAGATGATGTAGCTGGTGGGTTTTGTGTATGTTCAGTAACTTCTTCAATAGTTACTTCCTTTGTGAGTGAATCAGTTGCATTCACTGGTTCTGTTATTATGGCATTCTTGGGCTGCTGTCTATCCTTGGTTTTTTCAGGTTGTGTGATGTTTACAGTCCTACTTCTTAGTTTGTACTGCTTATGGACTTCATAGACAGCGGTGTCATAGCCTTGTTTAAAATCAAATGATTCACCTGACCTAGTTTGGAACTGTTTACTGTCTTCTTCTTCATGATCCTCTTGACTTAGGAAGACTTGGTGCTCATCATCAAGACCCATTAAGTGGATATGGGTGTCATCCACTTGTTCTTCTGATGTTGATGTTTCAGCATAGTTTTCTTGAAATGGAGGCCTAATTTCTGGATCATTGTTGGTTTTTCCCCCACTAGGATTTTGGTTCCTCCTAAAGTTTGGATTCCTGTTAGCGTTATTTGGTGGTGCCTCCCATGAAGACTTTCTTTCCACAGACTCTACCCTGTCGCCCAGCCTCTTCATACCAGAAATTATGGCATCTAATTTTTGGTCAAAGGCTGAGGGTTCCTCCTTAAAGGCAACTCTCTTTTCTAATCTATCCCTATTCCTCTTAGCAATTAGGTTTGCCTCAACTGTCAAAGCAACCTTCTGAGCTTCTTCAAGGGTTTGAGGGGCTCTTTCTTTTAGCTGGTAAGCCATGTCCGGGTCAAATCCATCTGGAAATTTATATAGGGCCAAGTCAGGAGGAGGTCTCAGGTTTTGAGGTATTGCATTATATACATTGTTAAACCTAGCACAATATTCCAAAACTGTCTCTTGAGGACCCCTTTTAATCATGTCATATTCACCAAGTATATGCAGAGGATCTTTCTTTTTCTCCCATCTGTTTGTGAAGGATTGGTAAAGCTCATCAGGGTTATTGATGGTGTTTGCAGGAAGTGATCTGAACCAGGTTCTCACATCTCCTGTTAAGCTTTCGACAAATATTCTCATCCTCACAGTGTCATCATCTATCTCATAATTTTCAAAATGATCTTGGATTCTCTTAGCATGTTGGATAGCTGAATAAGGGCCAGTGGAGTCAAAATATGAGATTTTGTCCTGATAATCTTGCGGTAGGGCCACAGGATTGGCAGGTAGTTGCAGAGGTGCATACCTCATAGCCATATTCACAAGATTATGAGGATTGACAAGGGCAACTGGGATAACAGGAGTAGTGGGTACCACAGGGGTAACAAGTATAGAGGGATTAAGAGTGCTAGTCAAGGGAATGTGTATAGGGGAAGAAGATGTGGGTGGGGGGCTTTGGGATGTTGATGGAGAGCTAGGGGAATTAGGAGTGGAACGAAATAAGATTTTGATTGGAGTGGAGATAGGGTTAGGGTGGATTGTTTCTGGACTAAAGTTAGCAAGGTTATCTTGTTTCTGTTGAATCCTAATTAGTCTGGGGATTGTATTGGGATTGTCGAAGACAGCAGGAGGGTTGGGATCAGGATTAGCCCTAGTGTACCGAAGACCCTTCTTGGGAGCCAGCTTCTGAGCTAGTCCTTTAAAATTTTTCTGAAAGGTTTGCAGAGCAAGGACTGGACAGGAGCTCTGAAAGATTCTGTGTATCTGTATAGGGTATAAAGGAGATCTGAGTCAGCTCTACCTTAAGGTTGCAGATGTTTGTATGGGAGCAGCTTGAAGTTTTCTTGACTGATTTTCAGATTCTGAGTGTAATCTCTTGGTAGATATACAGACCTTTAGATCCTGAAGTCCCCAGTGGAGTCGCCATTATGTTATCACTCAGGTTGTTCCCTTTGACTCCCAAGGGAATGGCTGCCGAGGTAAACACTGACCAATCTATTAGCTGCAGGCCCTAGTCTACCTGCAACCAGAGAGGGCTCTCTCTTTATAGTTTAGCTTTGTTTGATGAGTGTTTTAAACTAGTTATGATGTACTGTTTGTTTGATTTTGGTGGGTTGATGATTCCGTTTAGAACTGAAATACAGACTTACTGGACAGTTTGTTCCATTGGGCAATGGAGTTGAGATATTTGTGCTTTAGGAAATTGATATGTGGAGACATAGTGTTGTTGCAGAGCAAGTTAGGCATGTGTGAAAACAACATATCAGATTGGATGATGAAATGGTGGAAAATTCGTAAGTGAGAGGCAATTAAGAATCTTTCACTATGCTAATGAAGAAAACATGAAAGTAATGCTTAAGAGTAGTTAAGAATTCTTAAACAGTATTCACCATGTTAGGATAAGTTGAAATATGAGCAGTTAAGAATTCATATCTATGGCTAATCCAGCAGAAAACATATTTAGAAAATAGAGATTGATCATAGGGTGTTCGGACCAAATCCTAGGCTATTCTTTTTCTCTATTTACCAAGATTATGGAAACATGAAATTGTAGAAATAACAAGAAACACATACACAGTTAGAAGAAACTTATTGGTTCAGCAAATGACACAGGAATTCTGCAACAACACAGAGCTTCTACATATCCATCTCAGACAGTATTGACACCAGCAATCTCCATCAGCAATTATATTATCAAAAGTCCTCAATATACATCAGAGCTCTTCAGAAAGAATTCTATTACAACCGACCCTCAATGCGTTATCTGAGGGGATATATATACAAAAATAGGGTATGAAAATATCTTAGTGGAGAGTTATGGTGCAATAAATTGCACCACCAACTCTCTTACAAAAAGTAAATGATACATAAATGTAACTTTAAAGGCTGAGATAGCTGACATTCCTTTGTCAGACAGATTTGACTTTTGGCTGTAAAAAATAGGTGGTAGCAGTGCTTTAAATGCTGTGTTCATTTTGGCGTGATATTTGAGTGGATTGCTGAGTCACCTGTATGCTGCTTGCTGTACCTGTGTGCTGGCCTGTTCTGCTGACCTGTTTCTGCTGACCTATATCAAAAAGGTAAACAAGCAAAGTGGATTTATCTAGGCAAAATTTCCAACATTGCTTGCCACCAATCAGCCGGGGGTAACTGATGTCTTCTCATCTTTACCACTATCTCATCTACCTCTGTAAGTCTATAAAAATTGGGAGGCACCTCAAATAGATGATTAATCTCATGTTCCATGAAGAATAGATTCTCCAGCTTGTCATAGAGGGTCTGCCCAGATGGAGGCCCTGTTTCTTCTGTGGAGTTGCTGGAGGCTGTGATCTGGTTTTCTACATAGCTATTTACCCTTGTCATATAATGCTTATATGGCAGCAGCTGTCCTGTACCAGTCACTAGGCTTGGAAGTCCTTTGTCTTGCAAAATAGCCATTTTGGCTCTGAACTCATCTATTTCTTCCTTCATTTCCTGGCACTTCCTCTCTAGTATCTGGCTGAAATTCCTCAATGTTAGTACCTTTTTGGCAGTGAGGATTGTCTCCGTCCTGCTGGCTATTTGTAAAGAAGCCAGTTCCTCCCTAGTGCAGTTATTAAGGAAGTGAATCATTTTGCTGGCCTGCTCAGGCATTATTCCCAGGGTTGTCCTGGCTCTCTGAATCTCTATGTGAGCTATTTCTATCAGCTCTACCTATTCAAAAATGGCTTGAATGGACCTCCATTGGTCCTGCATAGATTTGCAAATCTTGGCCCAAATAATCCTTTTTATTTCTGCTAGGGTGTTGCCCAGCATCAACTCCTTCTCTAGAGTTTTTACTTTGGCCTCCAAGGCCTTTATTTCCCTCTGTTTTTCTGCCACAGTCATTTTTGACTTGTCATAACTGGCCTCCAGCTTGGCCAGTTTTTCCTTGGCAGCATTTATTTATGTGACCTGGCTCTCCAGCTCTTTGACAACCTTCATCATTTCTTCCATGCTCAGGCTGGATTCTACTGCTGCTGTGGCTTCCACAGTTGCTCCAGTTGCTGATGTGGCTGAGGTAAGTGCTGGAGCAGTAGGAGGAGCTGTTGTTATTTGTGCTGGAGGGGCAGATTGGAGGTTTGTGGACGTCTGTGGTGGCTGGGAGGCAGATTCCCCTTGCTTGTCCTGCATGGCTTTTTCCAATTCTGCCTCCATCTGCAGTATCCTCTGGTTCATGACCAGGAGCAACTCCATAGCGTTATCTACCTGTTTTTCTTGGACAAGCTCTGCTATGTCAGGATGGATAGTAGGATGCAACTTTGCCTACCTCCTTAGTGTAGCTATATCATCCTCCTTTTTCTTTATAAGGGCCCTGACACCCTTTGGATCTTTTGGGTTATGCCCCAAATCAACAATTATATCCTCCAAAGTTTTTATTCTGTTATCTTTGGCAGAGGAGGACAGCCTCTCCAAGTCAAGCTGTCTATTGGTGTTTTTCAGTGATTCCTTTAGCTGATGGGCCAGCATTGCCCTATCAGCAAGTGTTGCATACACCATTTCCCCAGTTTGCTTGTGCAGCTCAATCTGATCCATGGGGTGTATGTCTTTGGCAAAGACCTCTAGATTAGTCTTGTAGTAATCTATTGTGGTCTTTGGGTGTGGAACTTTGGGTTTCAGATGAGTGAATATCATCTTTTCTTCCTTGAAGTCAAAGGCAGCCATTAATCTTTGTTTCTTGGCTGGGGTTGTGTTGAGGAACTGCTCATATAGCTGCACTCTTAGCAACTCATTTTGAGCCTTGATCTCCATGAAACCCTCTTTGACTGTGGCCGGCTTCTGGCCCTGCTGTCTGGAGGAAGATACCTCCACAGTGTGCTGCTGAGCCTGTTCTAGCTGAAATGAGCTAGTGGCAGTCTGTTGGCTCGCTTGTTTTTCCCTGTTTTGGCTTTCTGCCAGCTCTTCACTTATATCTCCTTCAGCTTCAGGGTCTACCCTCGGCCTCTTGGCCTCCGGTTGCTGTAATGACCCTGTGGGAAGTGTGATTTCTTCTCTGTCCCTCTTCTTCCCTCTCTCATCATTTAGAGGGGTCTGCAATACTGGGTTTTGAACTTGTTCAGTTTGCAGGGGAGGGGCCTGTGCTGTTTGTTGGTCTTTTGAGGCACTAGGCTGCCCTGTTTATATCTCTTGATGTTCATCCATCTTCTCCTTTCCTTTTGTAGTGGTCATTATTGCTGGAGCTTGCTGGATGTCCTGTGCTGTCTGGGCAGTAGAGTGGCCTTCTCCTACTTGGACTGTTTGCTTGAAGACCTGTCGACAAGAGTCCAAGTCAAGAGTTTTTTCCAAGTCTTTTACATTTTGCTCCATTATTTCTTCCTGAGTCATTTCTTCTATTATTGATCCAGGCACCCATTCATCCTGATTAGCAAACTGTTGTACTTGACGGAGTGGGGTGTGTTTATAGGCTAGCAGCCTATATTTGACTCTCCTTGCACTGATGAAACCTTCAGGGTGATAAGGGACCCACTAGAAACTCCTCTTGAGTTTGAGTTGCTGTCCTAGTATTTGGTCAGCTTCTTGCCAACCATCTTTTTGTTCATTGTGAATGGGCCTAGGTGGTCCCTGAATTTCAGGTTGGCCTTCTTCTTGGCACTGTGAAAGTGTGTTAGGTCGGAGTTTATAAGCTGCCTATAGTACTCCAGAGCAAATAACCTCATAGGGACATACTTTGGGAGCCTGTATGGGCAGAGCTCACAGCCATAAATTCTGATGACATAGTGGTTTTGGTACAAGTACCAGTCACCAATTTTGTAGCTTCTGGATAGCTGCAAAATCTTCTGCATATCCTTGGATAGTCTGGCAGGAGGAGTCCTCTTTAGTAGGCAGATGACTGGATATACGAATTGATCAATGAATTCACAGTATGAGTAGGGGGAATCCTGGACTTGGTGGAAGACTGAAGACCAGAAGATCACAGACCTTCTTTCACCTTGTGAGTCCAGCTTCTTGATTGAGCATTGGAAGCTATCTGTCTGATAGTATAAGAATAAGTGGTAAATGTATGAGGAATATTTGAATATTGCCTCCTTGTCCAGCCTTGTCAATTGATCATGTATCTTGATGGCAATGTACTTGGCATAGTTGTATTTCATAGTGGGGGGCTTCATAAGGCCGTATGCAGATAGCATTACCAGCACAGTTATATCAACATGTTTGTTTGTGGTGAACCCCAGTACAGAGGTCAACATGTCTATCAACAACTTGCCTACTTCATTGAAATCTTCATATGAGAAAGGGGGTGGCCCAGAGGGCTGGCAGTCTGCCTTCATGAATTTCCTGGCTATGGCCTCAATGTCTGAATCAGAAAGTCTGGAGCCCATATCCAGCAAATAGTCCATGGAGAAAGGGTACAGCAACTGGGTCTGTTTGTAGTTGAGCATCTGGTTGATGGAGTCTGGAGTTATGTAGAAGAGGATGCTCCCAGATGGAGACCTCACAGCCCTGAGCTTCTGGTCATAGTTCTCTGCACACAGATGGATGATTTCTGGGAAGGTGTTGACAGAAGGCAGAAAGTAAGTGGGCAGATTAGACTGCCAGACCCCATACAGGTCACTGTTGTCTAAGTGACTGTTCCTCAATTGACAATATGTCTGCAAATGGTTTCTTGGTGCCACAAAATCTGTGATGAGAGCATCATCATCCACCAAAGGTATAGCTTCTAGCTCTCTGTTGGGTGGGTTTATGGGCAGAACATCCAAAGCAGCTGAAGTTGCCATTGTCTTGGTCTTTGCTGGTAGTTTTTACTATGCCTCAAGCTTGGTGTGGAGGGGTCTACTGTTCTCTGTTTGCAGTGAGCATTTTTGGGAGTTTAAGGGCTGTCACAGGCTTAATTACTCTGTGGGGCACTCTGTTTTGATAAAGCAGAGTGTTTTGTAGCTGGATAGCTGGTCAATTGCAGAGAATTTGTTTATCAGAGGTGAAGGAGGATGCCAATGTAGTGCTTCTAGCTTGTGGCTAGGCCTTGTAGCTTCTCTTTTGTAAAAACTAGGCAGAATTTACCGCTGGTCGCGGGTTTCCCTGGAATTTCTTCTGTGTAGAGGTTACAGAGGTTTCATTGGTAGCTTCAAAGGTGAATTTCAACAATGTGGGTTCTTGAATTAAAGTCGTATTTGAGCAGGAAACAGGATTTGCATGGAGAATTAGAGGGCAAGAGGGTGCCTGCGGTGAAATACCTGTTTTAGTGGCATACGGGCAGTTGCAGCGGTCGAAATGGTTGGATCGTATGTGGTTGAGTCGACAATGGGGGAAGCAACAATTGTAGCGGATCACTTTTGCTTTTTGACCGTTGGAACTCAAATTTCGCCTTCAGCTGAGCTCCAGGTTGTTTGGTAGAAAATGATAAAAAACAACGGTTTTTACACCTTTTTATGCATTTCGGGTGAATTGGCGCCTTTTTGTGATGACGTCATGCTGACGTCATCATGGGCCCAAGTACGGAGGAGATGACGTGGCAGGTGACGTGGATGCCCAGGTGGCATGGCCATGGTGGCGGGGTAGTTAGGGCAATGCGTGGGGCGGGGTGACGTGGAAGCACGGTAGTGGCAAAAAGCGGGGTGACGTCACGCTGGCGGAGGCGTGACGTCAGCGTGAGGGGAAGGGCGGTAAGTGGTTTCCCCGGCAGGCCCTTAGGCGGTAAGCGGTTCGGAGGGGGGGGCGACGAACACCTCCTACGCCTGACGCGTGGCGGGGGTACGGCGGAAATACCGCCCATCCCCCGGACGCAAAAGGTTGGGCACCTTTGTGGGCGGATCGACCGCCCACCGTTGGATGGCGGGGCGGGAGATCTGACGGCTGGCGGCGATCGGGATATGCTGGTGCATTTATGCAGTGGGGGACCCGCCTTTTTGATTTTGTGGGTTTATTTGCCCGCGCAATTAATTAAAATTTGATTTTTTCAACTTTAGAACAATGGGTCTTAGGGCGGAGAAGGGAAGAAAAGGTTATTAAGGGCGGGGAAGGTGCGTTTTGCCCTTTTAACCAAAGTTTTCTTGAATCCATATTTTTTCAGGGGGCTTAGGGCTAATGCTAACCCTTGAGGGGTTAATATTTCCCAGGGAAGGGATTTATCTGCAGCACTGGGGAAGGGGGAAATTAGGGAGCTGTAACATAGGTTAGTGATTAATATGGTTTGTGAGGTGAGTGAAGGGGTGAAACTAAGTCAAATGGAACTTGACTCAGGGTATTTGAGGATAGACGAGAATGATGCAAAAAAGGATGTTTTTGCACAAGAAATGTGGCTTCTTTTCATGTTTGAATTCCATGGCTTGGACCAAGTGGTTGGTGATTTAAAGGAGTGGAACTGAAGACCTGAGCAAATTTCAAGGCCCCTGGGGATGTTAGTAAGAAATGACTTCAGGGGAAAAAACTGGGGGAGTTAGTCATGCTTCCAGTGCTTGTCCTCCATCCTTTTTCTTTGATGCCCACAGCCTGAGTGACAGAGGCCGTTTGTACTTACTAGGCCAATTGGAGCTGGCCCTCTATTTCTGCAACCCCATCTACCTACCCCCTACTAGCCTAGCATTTTTTGTTTCTTCTTGGAGGGTGCATTTAGACTTGCAGACCCTTTATATGCCTTTTCTTTTTCATTGGCTTTTTCCTTTGATGTCCTATCTAGCACTAGCCTTATTTCTTCCAAGGTACCAGATTAAGCAGTTGGGAACCTTATTTTCTCTGCCTAACTATTGATCTGCCAAGATTATACAGTTTGGGCAAATTTCTTCCTCTATTCTATAACAAAAAAAAAAAAAAACATGGCATGATCCAGATTAGGCTGTTGGACCATCCATCAAGATTTTAATAGACATGAAGGAATGTACGCCCCTTGCCTTCCTTGGAAATATGGGATCTTTGAAACAGCAAAGAAGAGCATATTTGGCACTTGAATTAGCCCATCATGAAATATGAAACCTATTGGTATAGGTATCCAACAGTGGCTCCACATGGGGATGGTTTTTCTTTTTTGAAAGACCAAGAACAGCAGATCAGCCTGCCTTGGTCCTTTGCCATTGTCATTGCATCTGGAGTTTTTCATCCTTGAAACCTCAAAATTGCAGACTACCATATTCATAAATGTGCTGGGGCACGGTCTTCTCCTACCTCTGCAGGATTCTTGAAATTAATTCATTCACAAAACTTTAAAAAAACACTATATACAGTAAATTATGTACAAGGGCAGCCCTGCTGCATTTATGGAAGGTACTCAAAATAGTGTTTGAGCATCCTGCCATTGACAGGACCTTCATCCAAATCAGTTTCATCAAGATTCTTGAGAAAGTAGGTGTTATTTCCCTGTATTGCTTGAATGACAAATGGCCCTCTCCAAAGGGAATCGAACTTTCCATGCTTTCCTTTGTTTTCTCTCCTTGAATCCCACTTGAGAACTTTGTCACCCATATTGAAATCCTCAGCTTTGGTCCACCTGTCAAAAGCTTTCTTGAGCTTCTCTTGTAGGATTTGAACTCTGTTGTAAACTTGGTCCCTGGTTTGTTGTAGACATATAATTTGGTTCACTCTCCTTTGCATATCATTAGGCTCAGCTTGAATTTCCTGCAGTAGTTTCATGACAGGGATCCCTAGTGATGAAGGGAACTTGGCTTCTAGTCCATAGACTAACTCATATGGGCTAACCTCAATTGATCTTTTGGTTGTTAATCTATCTGCCCATAAGGCATTGATGAGTTTCTTGTGCCAATTCCTTTTGTTTTCTTCCAACACTTTCTTTATCATACTAACAAGGCTTTTGTTTGAAGATTCTGCCAAGCCATTTCCTTGGGGATAATATGCAGTAGAATGGCCCAAAGTTATGTGAAATTTGTGACAGAAGCTGACCATCTTCTTGGATCTGAAAGCAGCAGCATTGTCAGTTATTATCTTATCAGGGCATCCAAATCTGGCAAGGATATTGGTCTCAAGAAACTGAATGATAGTGGAGTCATTTGATTGTCTGCATGGGATTGCCTCAATCCATTTTGTGAAGTAGTCTGTCGCTGTCAGAATCCATTTATGTTGGCCTGAAGATGAGGGGTTGTTTTCTCCAATGAAATCCAAGCCCCATTGCTGAAATGGTCTTTCTGTTGCAACAGGCCTTAGAGGTAATGGCAGTAATTGTCTCTTTCCTTCAAACACTTGACATTTATGACATGCAGTAGTGAATTTCTTGACACCAGAGAACAAAGTAGGCCAATAGTATCCTGCTCTTAGTATTTTGTCTACAGTGGACTTCCAATACAGATGCCCACCACAATCCCTTGCATGAAATTCTCTCATGATCTTATCAGCTTCATTTTCAATTAAACAGTTTAATAAGATACCCTCATGGTTTTTCCAAAACAGATTTCCTTCCATGACACAAAATGTTAAGGTTTTCATTTTTAAGAACCTACTTTTAGTTCTGGACAGCCCTGGGGGAGCACACAGGTTTTGTAACACATAACAAATATCAGCATACCAGGGGGATTTTTCAAAGGCTACATTGATCCTTGGAGTCGCTAGCTCCGGTTTACTGTCTAGTTGATTGATGTCCAAGGCTTGGAAATTTGTCTCAGACATCAGTTTGGCCAAGCCCTGCCCTTTTATAAGTTTTGTAGGTTTTATTTCAATATCAAATTCTAGGATATTTGCAATCCATTTTCCCCTTCTACCCTCCAAGTTTTCTTGAGTGAGTATATCTTTGACAATTGGGCTTGGTACATAGGCTATTACATGGGAGTACAGGATGTAAATCCTAAAGTCCTTGATAGCTTTGACCAAAGCATATGCTTGTTTTTCCATGATCTGGTACTTGAGGGGTGCATCTCTAAGAGCTTTACTAAAGAAAGAAATGGGTTTCTCATTCCCTTGGTCATCTTTTTGTAGTAAAACTGCAGCAATTGTGTGTTGGGAAGAAAAGGAAAATATGATGAACTCCCTATCAAACTCAGGGTTGGTTAGGACAGGAGTTTGGGTGAGGGAAAACTTGATGCCTTCAAAAGCTTGATTTGCTTCTGCTGTCCACTTTACTTTTGAATCTTTTTTGAGCATGTTGTTGAGCAATCTGCTTAGCTCAACCAAGTTTGGGATAAATCTCCTTAGAAAATTGATTTTTCCCAAAAAGGCTTGTAATTCCTTTATATTTCTTGGATGAGGCATTTGTAAGATGGCTTGGATTCTGTCTGGATCAA